>JANJGK010002253.1:0-137607 GCA_039081455.1 Macrobrachium rosenbergii | reverse complement strand
TCACAAGAGACTTCTCTCTCTTCACTGGGAGAAACCAGAGAGTCTCCCAAGTCCTTGGGAGAACGAAGACCTTGCGGTGCAACACGCAGAAGGGAGCTTCGATTCCCCGCAGTCTTTGATTGCTCTGAAGCGTCACGTTGAACAACCAAAGAGGCGTCCTGATGAGCGTCCTGCACGGCAGCAAGAGGAGCGTCCTGACGAGCGGCTACAGAAGCGTCCAGGATAGCTGCTTGCGGAGCGTCAGGCTGCAGCCGATCGCCACGATGGCGATCCAGCGAGCGGTCTTTGATTGCTCTGAAGAGTCACGACGAGCAACCAAAGAGACGTCCTGATGAGCGTCCTGTCGAGCGTCCATCCGAGCGTCGTGCACGGCAGCAAGAGGGGCGTCCCGACGAGCAGCTACAGAAGCTTCCAGGATAGCTGCTTGCGGAGCGTCACGCTGCAGCCGATGGGAAAGCGTCGAAACACTCAAAGAAGATGAAAAAATGCCTTGAGAAAGAGGACGTGAAGCGTCCTCTTCTCTGAAGCTTCTCTAAAGCGGGCGAGAGTCCTTCCGAGAGTTCCACTCCTTGCACGGGGAGGACGTCTTGGAGGACGAGAAGCAAACCTTCAGGATACGTGCACGAGCACAATCCTTGGCAGCCTGAGAAACGTCAACAGATCCTGCCGAAGGGACGCCAGATCGGTGGGAAGCCCCCGTAACCCTCTTGCGGCTTTCGACATGTCCCTTCCCTGAGTCCTGGGAGTCCGACAGAGGTCCAGGCCTAGAAGCGTTATGGGGCCAATCTGAGAGGACGAGAAGCAGTCCTTCAGGATACGTGCACGTGCACGATCCTTGGCAGCCTGGGAAGCGTCAACAGTTCCTGCCGAAGGGACGCCAGATCGGTGGGGGTCCGCGTAACCCTCTTGAGGCTTTCAACTTGCCCACTCCCAAAGTCCTGGGAGTCCAACAGAGGTCCAGGCCTAGAGGCATTATACGGCCGATCTGACGCCCCCTCCACTGCACTAGGGGGATCACAACACTTACTGCACTTTAAAGAGAAATCACTTTCAATTCCAGAGCACGGATGGTGTTTATAATTTGTAACATTCCAATTTTAGTATAAGTACTGCTGAAGCAAGTACTTGACAAAAATAAATCAGGCGAAAGTATCACCTTCCGCTCCAAATTGTTGTCTTAAATTTGGATCTAATTGCTTTCCCCCCGAGAAGCTCGGGTTTACAAGAGAGGAATAAAAATCCTTACTCTACTAGCACTCCTGGAGGAAGACTTCCAGATCCTATCACGCTCCAACTTGCGGATATAGGCAACAAACACCTTCCAGCTTGCATCCGGCAAGTCTCACACTCCTTGCAGCGATCATTCAATATTCACCTCGTGCATACAGTGTGAGGATCTACCGAAGTCTTCGGTAGCCTCACCTTACACTCATTCGCACAACATACACTGAAGCTAGCAGAAGTAGATCCAGACATCATTCAAAGAGCAATCAAAATCAAATCCAAAAAACAGTCCACAAAAGCATATGCCAATTCACAATCCAATCACGATGCAGCCGTGATAAAAACCAAAAGTCAAATCAAATACTTAAGTGAAAAATAACGAGTTTACGAAATCCAAAGACGGAGGTACTGAAAACAGTTGTTGACAGTACCGGCGACAGAGAAAATCTGAATAGAAAACGGGAATGGTTCCTGATACCCGCCTCCCAGCGGTGGGAATGGGTACTAACCACCTGGCCCCACTGCGTGTGCCGTGAGTTTTTTGAAATTCTGTCGGACTTCGGAGAATACAGCTATATATATATCTGACAGGTAAGTCTCATGAACAAAATCTTTTTTTTTTACCACTGATGAAACTAATACCAAGATAGTGAAATGAAACTGGAAAACAATATCAATTTCATAAGATAAATACCTTGATACGACTTTTAACAAAGCTTATAGGTTGTGAGCTAGATACTTCCATATACAAAGTAGCAACTTAACTAACCTGCAAATAGATGCATCTAGCCTATAGCCTATAAACTTTAACTTAAAAGTCTTATCAAAATCATATGATAATGACTTTTAACTTAAAAGCTTTTAGGCTATAGGCTGGATACTTCCATACACAGGACACGCAACATAACGAGCATTTGTTTGTCAATTCAAACCAAAACATCCTTCAATATAATGTGCTAAATAACTAGAAATCCTGTAGAATCCCAAGTTCATACCTTAGTGGCTCATTACTCTCATTACTCAGGTCTAGCTTACCAGTACCCCAATAAGACTTAATTATTGCTAGTGAATTTTAGCTTTGTAACTACAAAAATAAACACCAGAAGAGGCCTCTGTTTGCCACGACCAAACTCTGGGGCTAAAACTGCCCCAACATTGTTCCATTTCTCAAAATTGTCCTGAATTCTTTGATACCCTGGCCCTAAGGCTTGTTACTATGCCCACTCACCAATAGCCCAAGGTAAATATTGGCCAAACTAAATAAACATGGCTAAATAATTGCTATTAATTAACCAGGACTCGGGTATTGCTATTACTATTAATTACTATTAGTATATATTAGGATCACCTGTAGAATTGTCACCCCAAAGTCCTTCAGGGTGACGATTCTACAGGTGGGATCCCCTGGGGTGACAATTCTACAGGTGGGAGATTCTGGGGTGACGATTCTACAGGTGGTAGTTGTTCTCAACTACCTTTGAATTACCACATTGGTATAATCCAAATTGAGTACTTTTAAATTACCACTTTGGCGTAATCACTATTCAATACCCCTAAATTCTTTCCCTCCTGTTCTTAACAACCTTTAAATCTCTACAGATGGGAGTTGTTCTCAACTACCTTTAAATTAGCAATACTTTTAAATTGCCACTTTGGTGTAATCACTATTTAATACCTCTAAATTCTTTCTCTCTTGTTCTTAACAAGCTTTAAATCTCTTTCTCTATTCTCCAACTATTCAGTCCATTCTAACTTTGAATTTCGCTAAAAGAGGAACACTACAATCCCTTTTAATTAAACCAACCACCACCCATGGCCAGGAATACCTTTCAAGATGTGGTTATTCCACTTTTGTATGATGATTCCTCTAAAGTTATTCGGTGGCTACAGCAAAAGAGGCTTTTAAAGACTGAAGTTAAGTGCGATTCCTGTAATAATTGGGTGAATTGGACCAAATACTCCAGATCCAAGGATGGATATATATGGAAATGCCAATCCAAGAACTGCCCGAAATACAAATCAAGCAAGTCAATAAGAATAAGTTCTTTTTTGTGCACGATCTAATATTTCGCTTCAAAAGTGGGTTCATGTTATGTACTACCTTTGGAGCGAGCGGATTGGAGTAACCGCAGCAGCAGGCCGTCGTCAAGTTAACATCGGCGAGAAAACGATGATTGATGACCATAGCTTTTTCAGGGAGATTTGCAGTGTGTATTTTGAGACAAATTCAATTCAACTTGGGGGATCTGGCATCACTGTGGAAATTGATGAATCATGTTTCTCACATAAACCGAAACGCCATCGTGGACGTGCACCACACACTCCGATTTGGGTTTTTGGCATCGTTGATACAAGCACAAGCCCTGCAATTGGCTACATGGAAATAGTTGAGAAAAGAGATACTGCCACCCTTCTTCCGATAATACTCAAAGTTGTTCGCCAAGGATCTGTCATTCACAGCGATGAATGGAAAGCCTACCGCAATATCCAAGGTCTTGGAGACACCCATAGAACTGTAAATCATTCAGTCAACTTTGTCGATTCGAGTACCGGGGTGCACACACAGACGATTGAATCTTATTGAAACAAACACAAGAGTTACATAAAGACAATGCGTGGCTGCAAACGAAGTTTCTTAAATTCATACCTTCAGGAATTCATGTGGCATGAACGTTTTGCTGATAATGCTTTTGTAAATTTGTGTGAGCACATTGCTGTTCAATATCCATTATAAAATGATATTTTAATGATAAAATAAAGTTTGTTCATACTTACCTGGCAGATATATATATAGCTGTATTCTCCGAAGTCCGACAGAATTCCAAAAACTTGCGGCACACGCAGTGGGGCCAGGTGGTTAATACCCATTCCCGCCGCTGGGAGGCGGGTATCAGGAACCATTCCCATTTTCTATTCAGATTTTCTAGTGCCACTGTCTCCTGAGGGGAGGAGGGTGGGCACTATGATTATATATATCTGCCAGGTAAGTATGAACAAACTTTATTTTATCATTAAAATATCATTTTGTTCATGCAACTTACCTGTCAGATATATATATAGCTGAATCCCACCATTGGAGGTGGGAAGAGACAGAATAGGATTTAGGAAACAAATATATGTAGGCGATTGACGCCTTGGTTCCTTACTTGTTAGCATAGCTGACTTCGTGATTACAGTCACCGAAGCCTGCTTCTGCTTTACTACAGTCTCCAGCAAGGTAGTGACCTATATAGCTGGTGAGTTCTAGATGATCTGTCCACGGGGGCATGACCACAATGGGACTAGATCATAAGACCATACTGTGAGAGCAAAAGGAGCAACGACCAACCACCTGACCGAGAGCATCAACAGGACCTGCCGAAGGGACGCCAGATCGGTGGGAAGTCCCCGTAACCAACTTACAGCTTTCGACATGCCCTCTCCCTGGTCCTGGGAGTCCGACAGAGGTCCAGGCCTATGTTAGCATAGCTGACTTCGTGATTACTGTCACCCAAGCCTGCTTCTGCTTTACTAGAGTCTCCAGCAAGGTAGTGACCTATATAGCTGGTGAGTTCTAGATGATCTGTCCACGGGGGCGTGACCACAATGGGACTAGATCATAAGGCCATACTGTGAGGGCAAAAGGAGCAACAACCAACCACCTGACCTAGAGCGTCAACAGGTCCTGCCGAAGGGACGCCAGATCGGGGGAAGCCCCCGTAACCCTCTTGCGGCTTTCGACATGCCCTCTCCCTGGTCCTGGGAGTCCGACAGAGGTGCAGGCCTAGAAGCGTTATGGGACCGATCTGACGTAAAAAAACAAAATCAAGATTAAAATATACTTCCTAACCTCTAAAGGATAGGATGAGTATCGCTCCCTGCCCGCAACACTGTGTCTGCAGAAGCGACCACAGGTCCTGCCGAAGGGACGCCAGATCGGTGGGAAGCCCCCGTAACCCTCCTGTGGCTTTCGACTTGCCCTCTCCCTGGTCCTGGGAGTCCGACAGAGGTCCAGGCCTAGAAGTGTTATGGGGCCGATCTGGAGTGCGGAAACGTATGGTCCTAGCGAATAGCAGTCTTCGTATGTCGTCTTCACGTCCCGCAAGTAATGTGAAGCGAACACCGAATTGCTTCGCCAGAAGGTGGTACCCAGAAGATCGCAAAGGGACATGTTCTTCTGGAAAGCCACCGAGGTTGCAATGGCTCTAACTTCGTGAGCCTTAACTTCAAAAGACTCAAGTCACTGTCTTGAACGTCGGAAAGTGCGTCTAAAATGGTGCTTCTAAAAAAGAACGCCAGTGCATTCTTAGAAAGAGGCAAATCCGGCCTCTTGACAGAACACCACAGACTGTCCGAAGGACCTCGACTTTCCCGAGTCTTCTGCAAATAAAATTTGAGAGCCCTGACAGGACACATGACTCTTTCTGGTTCATGTCCGAGAATTTCCGTCATACCCTTAATCTCGAAGGTCCTGGGCCAAGGGGTAGACGGGTTCTCGTTTTAGCAAGAACATACGGCTTAGAGAACATACTGCATTATGGCCTCTAAAACCTACATGATTATTGATAGCCTGAAGTTCACTAACTCTCTTCGCCATAGCCAGAGCAGTTAGGAAAAAAATCTTCCTTGTCACATTCTTGAGACGCCGAAGAAAGAGGCTCGAAGGTATTTGACATAAAAAATTTAGGACGACATCCAGGTTCCAGGGAGGCGTCCTGGAATGAGGTACCTTGACAGTCTCAAAGGATCTCAAGAGATCGTGAAGATCCTTGTTGTCGGCTGATAGTCTGAATGCAGATAGACTCAGAGCGGGGAAGTTTTGAGGTACCTTTCGAAATGGGGCTGCCTGAGCAGATCTACCCAGGGACGTCCCCATAACCTCCACAGCTCCTGACATACTTCCTCGTGAAGGGTCCACTCGGTCGGTAGAAGCTGCCGCTGTCGACCGAGAAGGTCCGCGCGGATATTCTGCAACGAACCTCGTAAGGATCGTGATCCCCCGCGCATGGGCCCAAAGCAGGATCTCCTTCGCCAGGGCGAACAGGGACCGGGAACGAGTTCCTCCCTGTTTCTTGAGGTATGCCAGGGCTGTGGAGTTGTCTGAATTTACTTGTACGACTCGGCCTGACACTTGGCTCTCGAAGGATTGAAGGGCCAGCAGGATCGCCCCTAATTCCTTGAGATTGATGTGCCAGGACACCTGTTCCCCTCTCCAGGTGCCTGACACTTTCTCCCCTCCTAGTGTTGCTCCCCATCCCTCCCTGGGAGCGTAGGAAAACAACACCAGGTCGGGGCTCTAAAGGCATAGAGAAACCCCTTCTGCCAACCTCGAGGGGTCGAGCCACTACCTCAGGTGAATCTTGAAAACGGGAGAGATCTTCAGGGTCTCCTCTAGATTCTCCTTGTCTATTCAGTTTTCCGCCAGGAAAAACTGGAGCGGCCTGAGATGAAGTCTTCCCAGGGAAACAAACTTCTCCAGAGAGGAAATGGTCCCCAGCAAACTCGTCCATTCCCTCACCGAGCATATTTCCTTCCCTAGGAAGGATGAGACTTTTTCTAAGCATTGCTACTGACGTTCCTGGGAAGGAAAAGCTTGAAAAGCCACTGAATCCATCTGAATCCCCAGATAGACGATGGACTGCGTCGGGATCAGATGGGACTTTTCTTCGTTCACTAGAAGTCCTAGGGACTTTGTCAACTCTAAATTCGCATTCAGGTCCTCCAGACACCTTGACTGTGAAGAGGCTCGGATGAACCAATCGGCCAGGTAAAGCGAGATACGAATACCCGCCAAGTGAAGCCATCTCGCCACATTTCTCATGATAATCGTGAAGATCATGGGAGCTGTGCTTAGCCCGAAGCAAAGAGCTCTGCATTGAAACACTCGTCCCCCTAGTACAAACCTCAAATACTTCCTCGACTGGGGATGTATGGGAACGTGAAAGTAAGCGTCCTGTAAGTCCAGAGCGACCATCGAATCTCCTGGTCTTAATGCTCCTAAAACAGACTGGGACGTCTCCATCGTGAACTTCTCCTTCACCATGAAGCGGTTCAGTCTACTGACATCAAGGACTGGTCTCAATCCTCCCGACTGCTTCGGAACTAGGAACAGTCGGTTGTAGAATCCTGGGGAGTCCAGCTCCAGGACTTGCTCCACAGCTCTTTCTCGAGCATTTGCTCTAATAGCTCGAAAAGGATCTGTTGCTTCTCTTGATGGAATGAGGAAGACAGATCCCTGGGCGACGTGCACAGAAGTGGTGAGTCGAGAAAGGGGATCTTGTATCCTTTCTCGATAACTTCAAGGGACCAGGTGTCTGCCCCTCTTGCTCTCCAGGCTCTCGCAAACGAAAGAAGCCTGGCTCCTACAGGTGTCTGGAGGCGCTGCAAATCACTTCCTGCCCCAAGATTTAGGCGGGGCTCCGCCTCTGAAAAGACCTCTACCTCGGGGAGAAGATCTCGAGGAAGAAGCTCCTCCACGAAAGGGCTTCTACTTCCTGGAGGTCTGACCTGACAACGACATCAAAGGGACTGCCGGGCGTCTTGACGAGTGGGCCAAGAGGTCTTGAGTGGCCTCCTTCAAGCTGGAGGAGAGATCCTTGAACAAGGACTGGGGGGAAGAGATGGCTCGAAAACGGGGAGAACAGCAAAGCCCTCTGCTACGGAGAAACTGACTTTGCAAAAGTATGACGCCAAAGGCATCTGGTGTTCCCAGGCGGTCACCCATCCAAGTACTGACCAGACCCAACGTTGCTTAACTTCGCTGATCGCACGAGAAGCGGTGCTTTCAATGTGGTATGGCCGTTGGCTGGTAGGGCCATAGGCTGTAAAGTTACAGTACAAGGCCCTCTTCTTCAAGAGGCCCGTACAAAAGAGGGAAGCCAGTTCCTCCGAGCCATCCCTGACTGCCTTGTCCATGCAGTTCAACACGCTGGACAGCTCCCCCAGGCAGATCGAGTCGGGACTCCTAATCCTGACGTCTAGAGCCCCCAAACACCAGTCCAGGAAATTGAAGACCTCCATGGTTCGAAACAGTCCTTTCAAATGGCGATCCGTCTCCGACATAGTCCAGGACACTTTGGCAGCCGACAGGAGGGACCTTCTAGGCGCGTCGACCAAGCTAGCGAAGTCTCCCTGGGACAACGAAGGAACTCTTGAGCCGACGTCCTCCCCGGTCTCTTACCACATACCTGCCTTGCCGCTCAGCTTGGACGGAGGCAGGGCAAAAGAAGTCTTGCCTTGGGTCTTCCTTCCTCCATCCAGGTGTTAACCTTCTTGAAGGCCTTCTTCGTCGCCAGAGACGAAGTCATCTTGACAAACCCCGGCGCTCTCCTCGTCTAGGACGAAGCAAACTGGCAAGGAGGAGAGAGAGTGGCCGAGGGTTTGAAACTTGTCGCCAAACAAGTCCTTAAGAAAGGCCGGCTAACACCTGGTAGTCCGTAGACGAGGAAGGGGGAGGCTGCTCAAGGACTGCAGGCTCCGACTCACAAGAGACTTCTCCCTCTTCAATGGGAGAAACGAAGGCCTTGCGGTCCAACACGCAGATGGGATCTACGCTTCCCCGCAGACTTTGATTGCTCTGAAGCGTCACTTCGAGCAACCAAAGAGGCGTCCTCCCGAGAGTCCATCCGAGCGTCCTGCACGGCAGCGAGAGGAGCGTCCTGACGAGCAGCTACAGAAGCGTCCAGGATAGCTGCTTGCGGAGCGTCACGATGACGGTCCAGCCGAGCGTCCTGCACGGCAGCGAGAGAAGCGTCCTGACGAGCAGCTACAGAAGAGTCCAGGATAGCTGCTTGCGGAGCGTCACGCTGGTGGTCCAGCTGAGTGTCCTGCACGGCAGCGAGGGGAGCGTCCTGACGAGCAGCTACAGAAGCGTCCAGGATAGCTGCTTGCGGAGCGTCACGATGGCGGTCCAGCCGAGCGTCCTGCACGGCAGTGAGAGGAGCGTCCTGACGAGCAGCTACAGAAGCGTCCAGGATAGCTGCTTGCGGAGCGTCACGATGGCGGTCCAGCCGAGCGTCCTGCACGGCAGTGAGAGGAGCGTCCTGACAAGCAGCTACAGAAGCGTCCAGGATAGCTGCTTGCGGAGCGTCACGCTGCAGCAGAGCGTCACGATGGCGATCCAGCGAGCGGTGAGCACGACTGGGAGATGAAGCATGCTTGACAGAAAGGCCCCCCAGTCAATATATTGTTAAATAGGCTACCTACTTGGGAAGTCTCAACTCCCGCTTAGCCTACGAGTACTAGAATTTGGCTCGCCTACGTTAGGCCGGTAGATTTAAATCAGTCTCGGCGAGATAAAACCTATTCTCGTCGTTTTAACTAAAATTATGGTAGGTTATCTCCTCACCCTGACTAAAACTAATGTTTGATACCGACCTGAGTAAATTATGGCATCTTTAACGTTTACCGTGCTACTTTGAACTCGCGAAAGCGTTTGTTTACTTTTACTAGGAGGCAACCATTGCCTACGTGACGTCACTCTAGTCCCGCTGCTCTCGGGAGACTATCTCCAAAAACAAACCTTACATTTCCTTTAATAACTCCATAAGTGTTTGATTTGTTGTAACAACATAGTTACGAAAACTTTATTGGACATATCCTCTTCAGCGTCCGCCTTACGAGTCCGTTTTCACGACGTGCACTTTGACTGACCCAGCGTTACTATTGTTTCTTCTTTATTATCGCTTGACTCGCTCAATCTATGCACCTTCGCAATAGATAATATTTGTTAGCCATCTTCCAGATGCAAAAAGGAGCACTATTAGTGCGAGAATGAAATCCTGAACTAATAAATAAGCAGGGTGGGAGGCAAAGTAAGCGATCATTTATCAAGCAAACCTGCCCCCTACACCTCATGCATGTAAAGTGAGGATCTACCGAAACTTTCGGTAGCCTCACCTTAAACTCATTCACACAACATACTCTGAAGCTAGCATAACTAGATCCAGACATCATCCAAAGAGCAATCAAAAGCAAATTCCACAAAAGCGTATGCCAATCCACAATCCAAAGACAAAAACCAAAAGTCAAATAGAATACTTAAGTGGAAAATAACGAGTTTACGAAATCCAAAGACGGAGGTACTGAAAACAGTTGTTGACAGTACCGGCGACAGAGAAAATCTGAATAGAAAATGGGAATGGTTCCTGATACCCGCCTCCCAGCGGCGGGAATGGGTATTAACCACCTGGCCCCACTGCGTGTGCCGCGAGTTTTTGGAATTCTGTCGGACTTCGGAGAATACAGCTATATATATATCTGACAGGTAAGTTGCATGAACAAAACGTTATTTACTATTTGAGTTAAGCCGTGCAAGGAAGTAACTACGCAGGAGGTTCCCCATTGTGCAGAGAACTGGAAGAGATTATGGGAAATACACCAATTACAGCATTTCTTTCTTTAAATCTCCAGCTAAAAACCCTTACGGACAGAGACAACAGACTATAATGAAGCAAACAGGGCTCCAGAGAGAGAGAGAGAGAGAGAGAGAGAGAGAGAGAGAGAGAGAGAGAGAGAGAGAGAGAGAGAGAGAGAGAGAGAGAGAGAGAGAGAGAGAGAATCACAAGATTCTACAACTGCACAAGGCAAACTATTCCACATTTCAGTTGTAGCCAGGATAAAACTCCCAGCAAACTGAGTAGTATCAAATCTTATGCTAGAAAATTACCCTCTCTAAGCTCTTGGTTGGGTGAGTCGGTAGAGCTGCGGACTGTCATTCGATGGGCCGGAGTTCAATTCCCCGGCAGGCTGATGAAGAGTTAGAGGAATTTATTTCTGGTGATAGAAATTCATTTTTCGCTAGAATGTGGTTCGGATTCCACAATAAGCTGTAGGTCCCGTTGCTAAGTAACCAATTGGTTCTTAGCCACGTTATATGTCTAATCCTTCGGGCCAGCCCTCTCTAGGAGAGCTGTTAATCAGCTCCTCAGTGGTCTGGTTAAACTAAGGTATACTTTACTTTGTAGCAGCAGCCTACCTAACGTTGTGTTATGAAATGCTTTAACCAGAACACACTGCTGATTCATGTAACTCTCATAGGGCTGGCCAGCACTTAGGCCAAGTGGAAGGGTTCAGTATTGGTACTGACCTGAACAGAAGAGTGGCTAGCAGAGAAACAGAAGAGTTGAAAGTACATGCAACATCATTGGTTTGTAAAATCCTTGCTAGTTACTGAGGCTTTCATCTAATATTAGCAAATTAGGAATATAAATTGGAGCATAAAATTTAGGCCAAAGGCCAAGTGCTGAGACCTACGAGGGAGATTGAGAGTAACAAGGTTTTAAAAGGTGTAACAGGAGGAAAACCTCACAGTTGCACTATGAAACAATTGCTAGGAGAGGGTGGAAAGTAAGATTGAAGAAAAATAATATGAGCAGAGGTACATCACAAGGACTGACACAGGTTGCAGCTAGGGGCTGAAAGGACGCTGCAAAGAACCTGAAGTAATGCCTACAGTGCACTTCGTGAGGTGCACTGATGCCACTACCCCCCTACAGGGTTACCAGACCAGGGGACATAACAATGGGATTAATAGAGCCCTGAAGACAGTAGCTTAAATAGCAAATACACCAACTGCATGACAATGATAAAAAACTGATCTACTGTGCAGCAGCAGCAATGAAAACAAATAAGATCTCCGAATCATAAGATCAGATCAAATCAAATCAAATAATAGCAGATGCCATCCTATACAAGGCGTCTTTGGTCAACAAATAAAGAAAAGGAAAACTCTGGACAAAAGCAGGAAACTCCTCCCTCAAATTCATTCAAACTATTCATATGATACATAAGATAGCATGTCATAATACAGAAAGTTTTTTTTAACCTAGGATAGCTTATGACAAAAGTACAAATCTATTGTAACTTGTAGAAAGTGATATACAAAGGTATTCTAATGTATCTGGTCAATTTAACAAGCCTGGCCTAAAGGGGAATGCACAGGCAAAGAAAGAAAGCTTTCACTAAAGATTCTCGTCATCAAATACACTTGATAGTCATCAGTCCTATTTTACCTCTCATAAGGTTGTCCAAAGTGATTGTTTTCATTAACGAGGAGGGAAAATTGAATGTAAATATAGCTCCAGAAGTTAAACAGTTAAAAGAGAAAGTTGATAAACGTAGGAGGGGATCCTGCAAAACATCTTTGTTACTGCTCAAGTTAACACTGGAGGTTCCCAGCTGTGAGGAGAACCAGAACTAATTATGTGGATCAAATCTTCACCTGAACACCCTTCTCAACAAAGTCAACATACTACAGTAGTCCCAAGTCAGCTACAAAGGGATATCAGTCTGCACACACACACACACACACACACAGAGAGAGAGAGAGAGAGAGAGAGAGAGAGAGAGAGAGAGAGAGAGAGAGAGAGAGAGAGAGAGAGAGAGAGAGAGAGAGAGAGAGAGAACAGAAAACCAAACCGATACACCTGAAATTCAGGAGACGTCCGCAGCAAAGAACACAAGTGAATTTGCTCCTCACTGAAATATTTGTTGCTCAGAAGATTCCACAACTGCACTTAGTAAACTATTACACATTTTAGTTGTAGCTAAGACAAAAACTCCCAGCAAACTGAGCATGTAATATTAAACCTGATGCTAGACAATGACCCTCCTTGTAGCAGCAGCCTACCTAATGCCGTATTATAAAATACTCTAACAAGAACACAGAGCTAATTCATGTAACTCTCATAGGGGCTGGCCAGCAGCTAAGCCAAGTGGAAGGGCTCAGCATTGGAGCCGACCTAAATGGATAAGTGTTTGCTGAGCTGGTGAATCTGAAGAGGGAAAACGTAATGAAAAGACTATTCGTAAAATCCAGACAACTACAGATAAATCTACGCTAAAGTTTTGTATGACAGCAGCACACAAAGTCTGTATCACACAACAAAGTGAATGGATTGCATACACAGCCACGCAAAAGAAGAATAAAAGTAAGAAGGGGGCAAAGAATAAAGATAGGAGTGTCAAGAGAAAAAGGGCCAACGCTACCAAAGAGCCACGATAACTAGGTGGTAAGATAAAACAATAATTATTACTATTATCCAACTCTTATTTTGTTGGACATAAGGGTTTGCTTTTGAAAAAGATGTTCCATACAGCTTTCCTCTAACTCTGGAGTAAGTATAAGTCACTTGTTTGAAAGATCATTAGGCCCAGTGCTCTACTTAGGTCCCTTGAAGTCAAGATGCCTTCAACCAGAATCTTTTACTCCTTACACTTCAGAGCTATGGAACAAACTTCCTCCAAGCTGCGCCATGGATGCTGGTTGATGCTGCAAAGTTTATGATAAAATGTTACTATGAAGAGGCAGATGCTGTTATCCTCTTTTGCAACTGAATGCCAACACTGATAAGCAAGAGTTAAGAGACCTCTACAACACAACTGTCTTTGGAGAATTTAGCCTATGTATTTGTTAGCCATTAATTATCTTGATAATTGAGGTTAATACATGATACAGACACCATCTTACTTACAAACATTCAGATGCAAACAAATGGGATCGCAAATTAAAATTATGTTCAGAGCGCTTCCCTTTGGCACCTGTGAGTTCAGATTTTGTCCTGAGCACCTATTCTATAAAATACAGCACTATATTGTGTTTTAGGATGAAAAATCATACAGTAGTGTATTGACTTCATGTCATACTGTACTTAGATAGACATGAAGAGTACAGTAACCAACTCACAAATAATTCAACATACAGACAGCTGTTCGGAACATAACTCGTTTGTGAGTATGGTGGTGTCTGTACAAACCACCGATACAGTATAAACCCATGAATGAAACTTACTGCTCATGCATCTGCAAATTTCTCACGTTCCCAGAGTCCCTGGCTTCTCCACCCCAGGAGGACTTCCACAGGACTTCAATCAAGGGTGGACTTGAACAGGGCTTCTTCCACAGCAGTTCCTGCAAGAGCAATATTCAAAATTACTACAAACATACAATGCATGGACTTAGAACTACAATAATTTTGTATTTATCCCATAAATTTGCAAAGCACAATGGTCAATGATGAAAGAAAAATGTACAGAACAAATGTCAAACAGATAAAAACGACAAAATGGAAAGAACAAATGTCAAACATATGAAAATAAAGTATTCATTTCTTTTAACACGGGACACCTCCCTCAATTACCACATTCATACATGAACTGCTCAATCCTGGATGGAATGGAAGGGAATATATAAAACTGAGGCCAAACGCCAAGCAAGCACTGAGACCCATGATGAGGCCATTATGAGGTCACTATGAGGTCATTCAGGGCTGAAAGGGAGATTAAGAGGAATAAAAAGGTTTGAAAGGTATAACAGAGGGAGGAAAAGCTTTTGCAGTGGAAACACTATGCAACAATTGTCAGGAAAGTAAGACGAAAGGAGGAGAATATGAATGGAGGTACAGTGAAAGAAATGTAAGGGGTTGTAGCGCCTAGGGGCCACTTTATAGTCTTTGCACTGTAGAAGTATATTGGAGCTATGTCACTCAGTCTTTGGTTCATAAAATATCCCCCCAAAATTAACAAACTATAGCTGTAGGATTCTGATGCTATAAGCCAGTAATGTCCACATACCCAGAAATCACATAAAACTTCAAACTTCCTTCACACTTTAGGAAGTTGATGTGTTACAATTCATTTAAAATATATTGAAAGAAGTTGAAAAGATTGGTTCCAATTCTTTTAAAATATATATAAAGAAGTTGACAAGATTGGTTCCAATTCATTTAAAATACTTATTGGAGAAAATATACTGAAGGTACTAGACCAGATTGTTTCCAATTCATTTAAAATATATTGAAAGATGTTGACAAGTTTGGTTCCAATTTTCATTCATTTAAAATATATTAAAAGAAGTTGACAAGATTGGTTCCAATTCACTTAAAATATATAGAAGAAAATATATTGAAGGTAGTTGACAAGACTTGTTCCAATTCATTAAAATACACTGAAAGAAGTTGACAAGATTTGTTTCAATTCACTTCAAAAATACAGAGGTTAAAAGGATTTGTGTGCAGTCAAGATTAAAATTAATATTTTGCTCATTTAGATACCCTATGAAATTGTATAAAAAAAATCGTGCATGGCTTCACAGGAAAGTATCCAGAAGAAAAAATTCCACTGATACTCACTCTCTCTGCAATGGTCGTAGATTCCAGTGGTGGGTGACACTCACGGCTGCCGTTGTTGAGAAAAGCAGATACTGTTATTTTTTACTTTTCTTCTGATGTGTGTGGAGACCAGTTGATTTAGGCAGGTATACACTGGCAATAACGGGTACCCCTATATGCCTATATACTCTAATAGCGATGGAAAGTAGCAGAGCTGAAATGGGAGAGGAAAACTTTGTCATCTTCAAAACTAAAAAAACCTAAACTGGATTATCCATCAATATAAACAAGGGAGAATATAGAGATTTTGGTTCACCTCTTGATCTAAAATTTATCCTCATCAAGCAAATCTGTATAAATCATTCAAGGATGGTTTGGAAGCTGTTCAGAACTTTGTTTGTCCTGTGTAACTGCAAATTTAGATGTACCCGTAAGGGCCTGTAATGTGTACAAGCATACCATGTCTGTTGTAACTCAGTCAGGAAAGCCTGGACATTTAAGCCAGTTCCATAACTGGGTAATGGGAGAGTTAAATGTACCCTGAATACCCTTGGCATGTAAAATACTGTTGCCAAAGTTTGCAACAAATCGTAGCAGACTACGGCACATGGCAATGGGCTACAACAGAGCCCACAAGAAGACAGCGTAAATAGCAATATGCAAAGTGCATAATAATAAAATCTGAGCTACTGAATGATTCTAAGACACTTGTGAAATAAGCCTTGTCTATGGCTATGGAGTCACAAGCAGCCTAATGCAATGGATATGGAGTCCTCCAGGTACAGAGACAAGAACTCCAACTGCGCGTGTCTCACCATTCAAGGCCCACAGCCCCATCAAGAAACATCTTGACTGGCTGTGGGGAAAGACCCCTTCAAAATGTCCCCAAACCTAAGCATGCCTATACCTACTGACATGATCAGAATTAAACAGTCAATAACCTTTTGGACACAAGAAAAGGTATTCTTTATATCACACTTTGGGAGACTTTTCTTGTTTTTTTTTCTTATAGCTGTTTAATGAGAAATGAGACCAAGTCACATTTTAAGGTTCCCACAGGGGTCTTCCTCAGGGTCTGTTCTTGAACAAGGCTGGAGACAAAAATATGAAGAAGTTATTACATACAAAAATGCTATTCCAACTAAGTTGTGAAAACAACACCAAAAAAATGTGAATGATCTCTGAGAACCAATCAATCAATTTCTACTGTACACAAGGGGATGTCTGGGTCCTCCACTTTGTAGCAACTTCATGAAATTTCTTGGGTGTAAAATTTAGTAATTCTACAATATCTCTGCATGGAGAAGATGGTGTTTATTAATAAAATTTTTTGACTATACAATGTAGAAAAGGGTGTATACAATGCAGCACAGGTGAGACAGTTTGAGAAATGTACCACCTTTCATTCATGTTTTTACATTTACCTCCAAGGGGCTGGTACTAAACATGGAGCCCTGAGGAACTTACCTGTAGAATTATCTCTGATCTGGGACCATTGCTATCACTGTATGAATTCCCAATTTATACTTCTGTAGAAGAACAATAACATTGGAGTGTCACCTGAATTAACTGTATCCCACCGCACACCTGTTTTTCACCTAATAATTCATTCACATGTAAAAGTACAGCAACCACTGAATCAAACGATAAGAAGTTACCCTCTTGTCATGCTAATGGAGGCTTGGCTGACTGCACCTTCTAAGTAGGGGCAGTGGTGATTACCCATCAAAATCCCACTTGCCGTAAGAACATCTGATGAGACGGATGCCATATGAGAGAGCTCCATGCTTATGAGAATACTTTTACTATTGTAGATATCTTAAATAACTCGCCTCTCTCTCTCTCTCTCTCTCTCTCTCTGACACACACACACACACAGTCTGTCTCCTGGAATGTTTCGATGACTTAAGCAAATCTGCCCTAAAATGGAAAACTGCAGCATCTGCAAAATTTTCGAAACCGAGATATGCCACCAACTGGGCTCGTGAAACACCAGTACACAAGTTACTGCAGTTTCGGAATGAATCTTCAATGCTTTATTTAGGGGTTCCATTTGCAGTATCTGCAAAATCAGTATTAAGGCAAGGGAAAACTGCAGTGTTTACCATTTTTCTCAGTTTTGTATTTTTGCAGATACTGCAGTCTTCCATTTTAGGGCAGAATTAGTGGCGCAAGTTAAACGCCAGGAGAAAAAAGGATGAGAAAAAAATTCCAGGAAATTGCCCGAGGGGGGTAAATGATTCAGGTTGCTCAGTTGCCAATTAATTCCACTAAAAGTAAAATAAGGACTGATGAATGACTCTTCGTGCTCAAAATGAAAAGTCGATTACAAAAAAAGCCGAACGACAAACTGACAGGCAGAAAAAACGATGCCAATATTCAGATATAACACAGCAGTACATTTTACAAATACCGGAAGTTCCTCTTTGGAGGAGTGGTAGAGCTTTCGACTGGCATGCTGTTGGCCCAGCGTTCGACTCTCCGAGCCGCCAAAGAAGAATTAGAGGAATTTATTTCTGGTGATAGAAATTCATTTCTCGTCATAATGTGGTTCGGATTCCACAATAAGCTGTAGGTCCCGTTGCTAGGTAACCAGTAGGTTCTTAGCCACGTAAAAATAAGTCTAATCCTTCGGGCCAGCCCTAGGAGAGCTGTTAACCAGCTCAGTGGTCTGGTTAAACTAAGATATACTTTTAACAAATACCGGAAGCGCTCACAACAAAGCAGAATAGAATAGAAGAATAAAATACAGAATTAAGACCAAATACCAAGTGCTGGGACCTGAGAGGTCATTCAGCCCTGAAAGAAAAATTGACAGTGAGAAGGTTTGAAAGGTGTGATAAGAGGAAAACCTTGAAACAATTGTTAGAGAGGGTGGAAAGTCAGATGGAAGGAAGAGAATATGAACAGAGGTACAGTAAAAGGATTGAACGAGGTTGCATCTAGGGGCCACAGAAGGGAAGCTGCAAAGAACCTTAAATAATGCCTACAGTGGACCACTATGGGGTCAGGCACAGAGCAAGAATCGTGCAAACCCAGGCCCAAAGAAAACCAACAATGTGCAGCAAAGAAAAAAGGGGCGACTGGAGTTTACCCTCAACTTAGCCGACATAAAAAACCAGGAAGTGAGGAAGTTGGGGAAAACACGCTGGCATGCAAGCAGTTAGCCTGCCCAGGTAACTCCTTGGGTGCAGTGGCACTCAGGTTCCAACTTCTTTTAGGACTTGTATGGCCTAATGGGTAGCACCCTTGCCTTTGAATTGAAAGACCTGGGTTCGATCCTGATGCGAGTCAGAAATTTATTTCTGCTCCATACATGATTGTTGATTATTACTATATATATATATTGTAGATATACATACAAAAAGTATGCATATAACATAAAAAAGTATGAAAATAAAAAAAAGTATGCAAATAAACTAAAAAAGTATGCAAATTAAAAAAAAAATGTGAAAATAAACTACATAAAGTGTGCATATAAACTAAAAAGTATGAAAACTAACTGAAAAATTATGCATATAAACTAAAACAGTATGCATATAAATAAAAAAGTATGTAAATAAAGTATTAAATTATGAAAATAAACTAATAAAAGTATACATACAAACTAAAAAAGTATGAAAACAAACTTTAAAAAGTATGCAAATAAAAAAAAGAAAAGTATGAAAATAAACTACAAAAATCTACATATGAACTAAAAAGTATGAAAATAAACTTAAACAGTATATATGCATGTAAAATAAAAAAGTATAAAAAAAGTTGCATATAACCTAAAAAAGTATGAAATAAATTTTTTTAAAATGAAAATAACTTTAAAAAAAGTCTGCATATAAACTTTAAAAAAAAGTCTCCTTAGAAACTAAAAAAATGTCTGCAAATAAACTAAAAAAAAGTCTGCATATAAACTTAAAAAAAAGTCTCCTTAGAAACTAAAAAAAATGTCTGCAAATAAACTAAAAAAAGTCTGCATATAAACTAAAAAAAAGTCTGCATATAAACTAAAAAAAGTCTGCATATAAACTAAAAAAAAGTCTGCATATAAACTAAAAAAAAAAGTCTCCTTAGAAACTAAAAAAAGTCTCCTTAGAAACTAAAAAAAGTCTCCTCAGAAACTAAAAAAAAGTCTACATCTAAACTAAAAAAAAAGTCTGCAAATAAACTAAAAAAAAAGTCTGCATATAAACTAAAAAAAAGTCTGCATATACACTAGAAAAGTCTACATCTAAACTAAAAAAAAGTCTGCATATAAACTAAAAAAGACTGCATATACACTAAAAGTCTGCATATAACTAAAAAGTCTGCATATAACTAAAAAGTCTGTATATAACTAAAAAAAAGTCTGCATATAACTAGAAAAAGGTCTGCATATAAAATAAAAAGGCTACCTATAAACTAAAAAAAAGTCTGCATATAAACTAAAAAAAAGTCTGCATATAAACTAAAAAAAGTCTGCATATAAACAAAAAAGTCTGCATATAAACTAAAAAAGTCTACCTATAAACTTAAAAAGTCTACCTATAAACTTAAAAAGTCTACCTATAAACTTAAAAAGTCTGCATCTAAACTAGAAAAAAGCCTGCATATAAACTAAAAAAAAGTCTGTATCTAAAATTTAAAAAAGTCTCCATATAAACTAAAAGTCTGCATATAAACTAAAAAAAATCTGCATATGAACTAAAAAAGTCTGGCATATAAACCAAAAAAAAGTCTGCATATAAACTAAAAAAAAGTGCATATAAACATAAAAAGTCTGGATATAAAATAAAAAAAATCTGCATATAAACTAAAAAGTCTGAATATAAACTAAAAAAAAAAGTCTGCATCTGAACTAAAAAAAAATCTGCATATAAACAAAAAAGTCTACATATGAACTAAAAAAAGTCTGCAAATAAACTAAAAAAAAATCTACATATAAACTAAAAAAAAGTCTGTACATAAACTAAAAAAAAGTCTGCAAATAAACTAAAAAAGTCTGCATATAAACTAAAAAAAGTCTGCAAATAAACTAAAAAAGTCTGCATATAAACTAAAAAGTCTGCAGATAAACAAAAAAGTCTGCATGTAAACTAAAAAAAATCTGCATATAAACTAAAAAAAAAAAGTCTGCATATAAACTAAAAAAAAGTCTGCATATAAACTAAAAAAAGTCTGCATATAAACTAAAAAAAGTCTGCATATAAACTAAAAAAGTCTGCATATAAACTATAAAAAGTCTGCATATAAACTAAAAAAAAAGTCTGCAAGTAAACTAAAAAAATCTGCATATAAAAAAAAAGTCTGCATATAAACAAAAAAAAAAGTCTGCATATAAACAAAAAAGTCTGCATTTAAACAAAAAAATCTGCATATAAACTAAAAAAAAAAGTCTGCATATAAACTAAAAAAAAGTCTGCATATAAACTAAAAAAAAGTCTGCATATAAACTAAAAAAAAGTCTGCATATAAACAAAAAAAAAGTCTGCATATAAACTAAAAAAAGTCTGCATATAAACTAAAAAGTCTGCATATAAACTAAAAAAGTCTGCATATAAACTAAAAAAGTCTGCATATAAACTAAAAAAAAAGTCTGCATATAAACTAAAAAAAAGTCTGCATATAAACTAAAAAAAAGTCTGCATATAAACAAAAAATCTGCATATAAATTAAAAAAGTCTGCATAAAAACAAAAAAGTCTGCATATAAACTAAAAAAGTCTGCATATAAACTAAAAAAGTCTGCATATAAACTAAAAAAAGTCTGCATATAAACTAAAAAAAAAAGTCTGCATATAGACAAAAAGTCTGCATATAGACAAAAAGTCTGCATATAAACAAAAAAAGTCTGCATATAAACTAAAAAAAAGTCTGCATATAAACTAAAAAAAAAGTCTGCATATAAACTAAAAAAAGTCTGCATATAAACGAAAAAAAGTCTGCATATAGACAAAAAAGTCTGCATTTAAACTAAAAAAAAGTCTGCATATAAACAAAAAAGTCTGCAAATAAACTAAAAAAGTCTGCACATAAACTAAAAAAAGTCTGCATATAAACTAAAAAAGTCTGCATATAAACTAAAAAAAAGTCTGCATATAGACAAAAAAGTCTGCATGTAAACTAAAAAAAAATCTGCATATAAACTAAAAAAAAAAGTCTGCATATAAACAAAAAATCTGCATATAAATTAAAAAAGTCTGCATATAAACAAAAAAAAGTCTGCATATAAACTAAAAAAAGTGTAAATATAAACTAAAAAAAGTCTGCATATAAAATAAAAAAGTCTGCATATAAACTAAAAAATTCTGCATATAAACAAAAAAGTCTGCATATAAACTAAAAAAGTCTGCATATAAACTAAAAAAAAGTCTGCATAGACAAAAAAGTCTGCATGTAAACTAAAAAAAATCTGCATAAAAACTAAAAAAGTTTGCATATAAAAAATCTGCATATAAATTAAAAAAAAGTCTGCATATAAACTAAAAAAAGTCTGCATATAAACTAAAAAAAGTCTGCATATAAACTAAAAAAAGTCTGCATATAAACAAAAAAAGTCTGCATATAAAAACAAAAGTCTACATATAAACTAAAAAAGTCTGCATTTAAACTAAATGTCTGCATATAAACAAAAAAGTCTACATATAAACTAAAAAAAAGTCTGCATATAAACTAAAAAAAAGTCTGCATATTAACTAAAAATGTCTGCATATCAACTAAAAAGTCTGCAAATAAACTAAAAAAAAGTCTGCATCTAAACTAAAAAGTCTCCAAATAAACTAAAAAAGTCTGCAAATAAACTAAAGAAAAGTCTGCATATACACTAAAAAAAGTCTGCATATAAACTAAAAAAAAAAAGTCCGCATATAAACTAAAAAAAATCTGCATATAAACTAAAAAAAGTCTGCATAAAAACTAAAAAAAAAATCTGCATATAAACTAAATAAAATTCTGCATATAAAGTAAAAAAAAGTCTGGAAAAGAGCAACTTGCAAATTGACACTTCCTGGTGGTACATATCATAAGAAAGAGATATTTTCTTCTGAGAATTTCATCTTAACTTTTGAATGACCTCAAGCCACCTCACAAATGCATTACCTACAATATTTCTCAAATAAATATTCATTACTCCCCAACATAAGCAAGAATATATTGTGTGGTATTACGTCTGCAATCTGCCAGAATTGTTCATGTCTTAGCATGAAGGAGAGAGAGAGAGAGAGAGAGAGAGAGAGAGAGAGAGAGAGAGAGAGAGAGAGAGAGAGAGAGAGAGAGAGAGAGAGAGAGAGAGAGAGAGAGAGAGAGAGAGAGAGAGACTTGTGTTTCTCCCTTCATAAGTACATTAATCACGTCATGTACATTACCTGTCATTATTTCAGATTCTTGATGTACCTCATCTTATGCATCATTGTACGGCCTTTCCGCCGATATGTATATCTACCTTTTATATGCCTTGTAATGAATGTTGTACGTACAGTATTTTTATGCTGTCAGAAAGCACAAATTCCTCGGGTCACCCGCTACCTTTCCGTCCGCTTTTTGCTTTACAGACACCTGAGAATAATAAAGAATCAGTCTCTCTTTTGACAATTGTCTTGAACCTCACACTGGTGGCCCCGGGTCAGGGACAGATAGCGCGGTTTTGGCCGCACCCTACCATCAGAGAGCCTTGAGCAGACTAACTACAGCACAAAGTTTAGGCCTCTGATAGCACCTTCCCTGGCGGAAGCCATGCCACTGACGGACTAAATACGGCGTACCCAAAAGGGCACGTTTTGGCACTTCGTTTGACCACTCAAATAAATCAGCACCATTAAAGGACTGAATACGGTGCATTTTCCAGGGTTTTGGGGCGTGAGAAGTAAAGATGTCACAAGCACACCCTCAATGCGAACCTGTGAGCAGCGTCTATACATCTCTCTCGCCAACAAAGCCAGACACAGTCAAACTTCCGCTGTTCTCGCGGCAAAACACGGCATTATGGTTCCGGCGCGCATAAGAGCCCTTTCGCATGGCGCGCATCTCAGACAATGCTACCAAATCAGACACAGTCATGATGGTGTTCCCAGAAGAAGTATTCAACAGAATCTCCCCCTGGGTGGACACGCAACCAGACAAAGTCACACACACAGACTTAAAAAACAAACTGCTGAACTCTTACTCCAGGCCCCTATCTGAGAAAGAGCAGCACGCATTCAACCTGTTATCCCAGCCCCTCGGAGATGCATCACCCAGAGAAGCCTAGGACCAACTGCGGGGGTTGGTAACACTCCCAGGCCGCGACGAAAACGTAAGGAAAAGAAAAAATGGACCTAACAAAAGTAATTTTCCCTCGGCACCTACCGCAGGAAGTTTGGCGCCAGATAAGGGATGCAGAGGACCTAGACACGGATGCCTTAGTCAATGACACCCAGAAACTGTACGAGGCCACCAAGGCCTTGATAATACACGCCACCGCCCTGGGAGCCTGCAACCTGTCGGGGGAAGATGGCGACGATGACGGAGACATCAACGCCGTTTATAAGAAGAGAATGCCACTCAAAGAGCACAGGACATGGTCAAACCTGGTGTGGTGCTTCTACCATAGAAAGTTCAAGACCAATGCCAGAACCTGCAGGCCTTCCTGTTCTTTCACAAAAAACGACAAAGGCAGCCACAAGTAACAGCTGTGGCCGCGAAATCCAACTCCCCCCGCCCTGCAGATTTTTCATCACGGACGAAATTTCCAAACGGCGCCTACTGGTAGATACAGGGGCAATGCAGTCGGTCTTCCTGCCATCCAGGGAAGGTTTAGAAAAAATACCTGACTCAACACCCACCCTCATAGCAGCAAACGGAACTCCCATCTGCACTTATGGCACGACGACCCGGGCTATCTCAATCCTGGGGTGCAGATACCACTGGCCTTTCGTCATAGCGGATGTTAAGTTCCCCCTGCTGGGCACGGACTTCTAGTCGATGTCACCAGACAACACCTCCTCGACACAGGAACATGCCACTCCTGTCAGCTCTCCACCGGACCTGTAATACCCACCATCTGCTCCACAACCCCCAACAGCTACACGTCCCTCCTACAGGAGTTCCCAGACATATTCAAACCAGAGCTGCGCCAGTCACCTGGGGCTTCAGCAAAGCATGGCATCTTCCACCACATCACCACAACGGGCCCACCAACCCATGCCAAGTTCTGACGACTGTCCCCCAGAAGTTACGAGACGCCAAACGGGCCTTCGCAGAGATGGAACATATGGGTATCTGTAAAAAGGCATCAAGCCCATGGGTGTCTCCCCTCCACATGGTAAAGAAATCTGATGGTTCATGAAGGCCCTGCAGGGACTATTGGCACCTGAATTTAGTAACAACACCAAACCACTACCCCCTCCCTAACATGCAGGACCTAACAAGTGCCCTCCACAGAGCCAAAATTTTCTCCAAGATGGACCTACTGAAGTTGTACTTCCAAGCCCCTGTACGTCCCGATGACGTCCCAAAAACCGCCATCATCACGCCTTTCGGGAGCTACACATTTTCCTATTCCACTTTTGGTCTCAGGAACGCAGGAGCCACATTCCAGCGCCTGATGGACACCATCTTGGGAGATGTGCCTTTCTGCATCTGCTACGTCGATCACACTCTCATCTTCTCCAGGTCCCCAGAGGAACACCTTCGCCATGTCCGCGGCGTCATGAAACGCCTGCAGGACAGCCGATTAGTTGTCAGGTTCAACAAGTGCATTTTTGGGAAAGAAAAAGTAGACTTCCTTGGCCACGAGATTTCCCCAGCAGGAGTGCGCCCCACGGCCTCTAAAGTAAAAGCTATAGAAAATTTCCCGGAACCACAAACCATCAAGGCCCTTCAGCAATTTCTTGGGATGATAAATTACTGCCGGTGCTTCATCGCAGATATCGCCCGCATCACGTACCCCCTGACGTCAATCCTGAAGGGGAAACCAAAAACACTAACTTGGGAAGCTCTGCAGCAGCAGGAATTCATTCAAATGAAAAGGGCCCTCTCCAGTGCCACCACCTTAACTCACCACAACCCCGTCGCTGCCCTCAGGTTGACAACAGACAACAGCAACATTGCCTGCGGTGCAGTACATGAACAGCTGGCGAACGGCACACCCCAGCCCTTGGCCTTCTTCAGTCGCAAGTTTTTGCCAGCTGAGACCTGCTACAGCGCCTTCAACAGAGAGGTGCTGGGTATCTACCAGGCTGTGAGGCACTTCAAGTACCTGCTGGAGGGAACCAAATTCATAATCCTAACAGATCACAAACCCTTGGTTCACGCATTTGCAAAGCAGGGGGACGCGTGGTCTGCAAGGCAACAGTGGCACCTGACCGCCATCTCCGAATTTGGTTGCACCATCAACTACGTTCCTGGCAAGAAAAACCCAGTGGCCAACACTCTGTCAAGAGTAGACATCAATTCTCTTCATCTCAGCATCAACTGCGAAGCCTCATGAGAGAACAAGCAGCAGACCCAGAGACGGCAGACTACAGGATGGCAGTGACGGCTCTCAAATGGAAAGACGCGCCCTTAGCAAACTCAGACACAACTCTCCTCTGTGACACCAGCACAGGCTGCCCACACCCCCTGGTGCCCGCTTCGAGGAGAAAGCACGTGCTCGACATAGTCCACGGTCTCTCCCATCCATCGGGGTGCACAAGGGCCCAGCTATTAAGATATGGGAAGAAGATGGCGAGCCAGTATTCATTTTCTTCCTGGTAAAACAGAGCCTTGCAGTATAACAAAACTTGCAGTGATACGCACAAAAAATAAGCCATGGGTTTAAATCAATGTAAATCAATGTACATTGCAATCTTCGTACAGTACGCATAAAATCTGTCATGCATTATTAGACAAATACAAAGTTCCTGCTGAGATCACTTATTGTATGTATGTATGTACAGTATAAGGTTTATTTTATGAACACAGGAAACCACAAGGTGAGCCTTGCACAGAGAGAGAGAGAGAGAGAGAGAGAGAGAGAGAGAGCGACTGTTATGTAAGTTATCCAGGGTTGCATCATCATAAAACAAATAACCCTTACTTAATTCACTTTATAAAACTGGATTTAGGACCTTTGCCCCGCCCTGAAAATAACACCAAAAACCTAATTATCCCCCTCACCTGCTTCTTCAAATCCCCTGTGCTGTGACAGACAGACACACACACACACACGCCATGAAGCATACCAACCCCTCCATATAGCCACGTGTGGAAGAGCTACTGTTTTGTGTCACAAACTGCAATGCAAAGTTCTTTCTTAATTTGAAATTTCCACTTTTGTGTGTCTATTTGTATATATCCATCTTATTGCCTTTAAAATCTGTTAAGAAGGAAGGAAAGAAGGAGAAGGAATGAAAATAGACAATGAATGAGAAATTACATGCTTCAGTAATGCATGGCTCATGTTCTTCATATTGGCTAAAATTGCTGTGGCTTTGAAAAGTCACAAGTCCGTTTCTGTAACAGAGCAAACCATATATGCATTCTTGCTTGTACAGAGAGAGAGAGAGAGAGAGAGAGAGAGAGAGAGAGAGAGAGAGAGAGAGAGAGAGAGAGAGAGAGAGAGAGAGAGAGAGCACCATGCACTATTTGAAACGTTAACATCAAATCTCATTTGGGGTTAAGAAAATCTAAAAAGAGAATTCACCGTATTCCTTTTACTTTGGTGCTGACTTATCTCAAAAGTGTTTAAGGGACTGAGGATTCAAATGAAATCTCGGTGTATGCCACAGACACTGGATTCAATTCTGCTTTCATTATTCTTCCAACTTTTAATTCTTCAAACTCCAGGTAACTTTCCTCCAGAAAAAGTTATCAGGTCCTTCAAATACACTAGTACCTATTAGGCAAAGAGATTAACATTCCACCTAAAGCATGAGTCTCCTATGTCCCCATCCTCAACAGAAAAATCAAAACATTACTCAAGTATAGTCAGTTTCAGTAAAATTGACAAAACTCCAATGTTCCTAGTTTTCCCAAAACTGGCCCAAGGGGTTATCAATCATTTCTGCTCTGAAGAAAAGACACTTTATTAGAGTAAGAGGGCCTCCCTGAATATGTGCATAACCCTCTGAGTCATACTGGACTGTCTTACTATCAAGAAGAAACTTAGTACTAAGAATGGAATGGAATATATTTAGGCCAAAGGCCTAAATTACAACCCATGAGGTCATTCAGTGCTGAGAGGGAAACTGAGAGGAATAAAAAAGTTTGAAAGGCATACCAGGAACAAAACCTTTTACAGTTGCACTATGAAACAACTGTCAGGAAAGGGGTTGAGGAAAGTACGATGGAAGAAAGAGAATATGAACAGAGGAAAGAAAGGGGTTGTAGCAGCTACGGGACGATGGGATGCTGCCAACAACCTTATTAAGCAATGCCGACAGTCCTCCGTGTGAGATGCCCTAATGGCACTAACCCCCCCAAATGGGGCTTTGTGCTAAGGACCATGTAAAGCACCCAGTTCTAGGAGTTAAGAAGCAGCCTATCCACCAATATCTTCCTTCAAATCTAAAGGATATAACAAAACACTGTACAATTCCTTGGCATTCATTACTGAGAGAGTTATGTGACTGAACAAGGACAGGAGCAGCTAAATGAATTTTGGCCTCCCTCACCCCAACCAAAATAACATAGGTGGAAGATCCAGGATAAATATACAAGGCATACAAAATAAATTGAAGATATCTAGTGATTGAAACACCACCATTAATTTCAGAAAATATAAACAACAAATCTACTGGTCACTTTTAATGAGGGCATTGTGGTTATTACAATTAGGGCACAATACCAAGTTTCAAAGGGCATTCTAGGAAGACCCTCACCCCTTTGAAAGGAAATAATAATTCTCAGAGTTGAAAATCACTAAAAGCTATCATAAACAATCTAAGAAATACCTTAACAAGGGAGAAATGAACAGTGCATGAGACATTCACAATGCACGTAACCTGAAATGACCAAATGCTTTCAAGAACTTGGATCCAGCTACAATTAAAATTCAAAAGTGACAAGATTCTCTACACAGCGTTCGTTCCTCATACGATTTCCTCAGCAAAAGTAATACAATTAAGCCCTAATGTCGTCATCAGAATACTAATATTAACATCACCCTTCAAGTAATACCCCACAAACCATATAATGCAAAAGATAGTCAAGTTAGTTCTTTATGCTCCCAATCACAGACTGATAACAGATTGGAGTCACAGAAACTCTCCACTGGGATATGTATAGCATAAAAGCTATACTCCATGGAAAAGTCTGCATTTCGATTGGTACATATGGCTGTAAAGACGAGGCACAACTAATAACTTGGGGTCGCAGAGAGAAAATGGCTCCCAGGATGCAAGTGTACCAAGAAACAGATCATTTACCAGTCCTCAAATTAATATTGAAAAAATGCAGATGATACTAAAATCTAGCAAGGCAAATATTTTCAACAAATGACTTATAAGCCAGGGAAAACTCACAGTTGCTACTGGGTATGGCAATAGCACAGAATGGAAAGCTGTGGCAAGCATTCATCAGACCCTATCCATCCTTGAGATGCTGCATTAATTGACTGATTATCAGTTTCCCTTTCCAATGATCACATCTGAACCATGTACAAATGTTCAACAATCATGAGGTACTGTGCAACAGCTGTAGGGAATTACGAACTACATCACATCCCTGACACACAGCCAAGTGACATTCACAAAGGTTAGTTTTGGTTTCAAAACAAATCAAAGTCATGAAACTACATGCATGAACTTTCCAAGAATAATGTATAAGCAGTCAATTCCCAATATGAATTTTAACTTACTTCGATATAACTACAGTAGTTGCAATTCCTCACTATCATTCACAATACCTCATTATTCATCAAAAATTTACTAAAATATTTTAGCAAAATTTTGGCTCAAACTGTCACAGTAGTTCCAACAAGCCTGGGAATCACATTCTTCAATGAAAGGTACAGAACAGTGAAAGGCAAGGAACTTGAAAGGCTATCGAGATGAAAAAGGTTAATGCAAAATACACAGCAATACCTTTGAGAGGCTGAAGGAACGCTATTTGTGTCTACAGTGCACCACATAAGAAAACTGCACTTGCCCTAAGAAACAACTGTCAGGAGACGGTTGATTAAAGCATAATGGAAGAAAGAGAATGTGAACAGAGGTACAGTCAAAGGAATGTAAGAGGTTGCAGCAGCTAGTTAGTGTTACAACTGTATCTAAAATCACACTTACCAGAAAGGTGTGAAATTAGGGTGCCCCCTGTTAACGGCCATGCGGAATAAGGTTCGGGGTTGACCCGAGCTCATCTTGACCTGCTCCAACATCTGTTTAAAGGAAAGGAAAACTGTTCTTATTCCAGTCATTATTTTTGCACTCAAGCAGACAGCCAAAAAAGTAGAGATTTATGAAACATCACAAAACTAGGGAAACTAAATGAAACTCACTTCTTGAACATGAACCTTTTAGGCCATATGATGTATAGACTGTAAGACTGTACACCCATTTGCCAGTTTGGATGTTGCTTTGGGTCATCATCTTGAGGTTGAGGTACACAAAACTTGCGGCCTTCCACGACATTCCTGCAAATATTCAATAAAATGTTCAAAGAACGGCCTCAGAACCTTTTCAGGAATAACTATGGCAAAAGAATAACAATAGCAATAACAACTGTGCATCTTATATATTTGATTTTACTTCCATCATCCTGAAAATATTTCATGCGTATTTAACAATCAATGTAGACACTTGCATTCTTCAACTAAAACATTTATGAAGCTGGAAATGTTTCAAATTAATAAACGTTCTGTGTTTTTGGTTTGTAAAAGTGTATCAGTGTAAAATGTGCTGGGAAATAAATCTCAAAGCATATCCTCATGAAGAAAAACTTCTACTGGCACTCACTCTCTTTAGTAATGGTTGTGGGTCTTGTAGGTGGATGGCACTCATGGGTGCCACTTCAAAATCATATCCATCAACTCTTGTGTCAATCAGGACAGATAAAGGCACATTGAGTTTTGAATAATGAGGCCCCAAACGCCACTATTGTATACTCCAAGCGTTGCAGAAGCTGTTGATGGGAAGTGATGCCTGAAATGAAAAAAAAATATATATATTTATCCTAATGAAGCAATTTTGTATAAGTCATGATTTAATGACGATATTCATTAATGGGTGGACATGCTCACAAACCCACAGACATAACAAGTTAGGTTACATGATCAGTTTATTTTACTCATTTTACAAAAACATACTCAAGGAAAGATCCACTGTGATATCACACAAGCAGCAATAAATGACTCGTAGTCTGGAGCTCTCAAAATTTCCTCTGGTGTTATAGCAATAGAGGTAGAGGTAAAATTCTACTTTAAACCATTATCACACTTCTGACTTAAAAATACTGTCTTATCTTTTAATGTGTGGCATCGAACATTTCTGACATTCATGTCTTTCGCAAATGACCTAACCGACCAAACAATATCATGGCCTAGGGTAAAGACCTGATCCCACAGGTTCTGTTAGGCTAGGTGTGGTTGGTTAGGTCATTTGCAAAAGAAACCAAAGTCAGAAAGGTTCAGAACACAAATTAAAACACAAAAATTATATTTTCATATCAAAACTGTGATAATGGTTTAAAGCAGAATTCTTCTGTCATTCCAAAGTCAGTGACTGACAACTCTGAGGGGGGGGGGGAGGGTCGCAGCCCCCTTACATAGGGTGCTGTGCCCTAACCTGGCTGGATAAGGAAACATTATTATGGATAAGGAACCATATTGCTATGGATAAGAAAATATTATGGAAAAAAATATTATTATGGAAAAGGAAACATACTGTTCTTATGAAAAGGAAACATATTGTTATGAATAAGGTAACATATTTTACTCGAAAAGGAAACACATAGTTATAAGGAAACATATTATTAAGGAAAAGGAACCTTATTGGAATAACAAGGTGATTTAAGACATACAGGCTAGCCTGTATTATCAAAGAAGAAACAGGTCATAATAGGTTGACGTCCGGTTCAACTGACCCTAAACCACTCAATGACCCAAAACCCTGACCTTGCCCAATGCCCAAAGGCTCATGGTGACCTAAAACACCCCATATTGCTATGCTAATTAGGCCAGCCTCAGCTCACGACCCTAAATGACCTAATAAGATAATTAAGATATACAACGTTCTATTGGAAGGATTCCCATACCAGGACCCTGTCCTACAGAAGGATGTAATCCTAAAACCCCTCCTAGAGTCACTCCTGAAGGTGCAGGAGGAGGACTCCCTTCCATCCCACGACCACCAAATGGCACCTGGCTTTCATTTTACCCGCTGTTAATTTTAAAATGGCGTTATTTAATATTCGGATGCCCTTTGGGGGTCGTGGGATGGAAGGGAATCATCCTCCTGCACCTTCAGGAACGAATCTAGGAAGAGTTATTTATAGGAGTGCATCCTTCTGTAGGCCAGGGTCCTCTGAGTGTGCAGAGTTTCTGCTCTATTTTAGACGTTATTTACGTTATTTTAAACTTAATAACGGCTAAAATAACAATAAATAACGTCTACAATGGAGCAGCAACTCGGCACACTCACAGGACCCTGACCTACAGAAGGAGGCACTCCTAAAACCTCCCCTCCTTGATTCCCTCCTGAAGGTGCAGGAGGAGGAGGACTCCCTTCCATCCCACGAACACAAAATGGCACTAAACTATGCAATAACGTCATTTAAGATTAAAATAACGTCTAAAATAACGAAAAAAAAATGTCTAAAACAGAGTATCAACTCGCCATACTCACGTGAAACCCAGCAGGGAATGTTCAATGTTTGTTTACATTCGGGAATTATGGGTAAGAAATGGTTGACCAATCAGAGCGCAGGATAGCTAGTATCTGGATTCTCATTGGTCGAAAGCCATTGGTAACAAAGTCCCCTTGATGGACAGAACACAATTGTAACTATAAGCGCGGGAAGGAATTGACCAATCAGAACGCAGGCTGGAGTGGCAGCTGGATTCTTATTGGCTGAAATACGTCCTTTTCAAAGCCTACCAGACTGATAGGACACACTCCCAACACCTACGATGTCTTGACTGCTAAAAGTTTGACATTTTCAGACAAACTTTCAATTTTTTCTCATATTTAAAATCGATTTATATATAACATTCTATATAATTTTATTCAGCATTTATTCCTCTTTAATTTGATATATAATTATAACTCCCATCACATACAGAAAATATAAAACATTTATATAAAATACAAAAAAGTTAAGCAATGAGCTAACTTTCAATTGTATCAGGTAATAATCTGGGAGTGTAAAGAGACCTTTATGCAACTAATGCTTTGAAGCTGATTTCAGCCTCTCATAATCTAAGGGTTTACGCCTTTATGACACAGTTACTATCTGATACGAGTTAGTTGTTCCTTTTAAATAATTTTATACTAATTCCTTGGAGAGAGAGAGAGAGAGAGAGAGAGAGAGAGAGAGAGAGAGAGAGAGAGAGAGAATAATTTTATACTAATTCCTTGGAGAGAGAGAGAGAGAGAGAGAGAGAGAGAGAGAGAGAGAGAGAGAGAGAGAGAGAGAGAGAGAGAGAGAGAGAGAGAGAGGAGCATATGGGTGGTTGTGGGAAAAGGGATGTGTTGTGCATTGGGGGTTGTAGGAAAATGGTTGTAACAAGGGGTATGGGAAAAGGGATGTATGTGTGGGTTGTATATTGAGGGTTGTGGGAAAAGGGTTGTATATAGGGTTTGTGGGAAATGGGATTTACCTTAGGGTTGTATTTTAAGGGTTGTAGGAAAAGGGCTGCACATGAGGGTTGTGGGAAAAGCAATTTTTACATGTGGGTTGTATTTCAGCAGTTGTGGACAAAGGGCTGTATATGGGGGTTGTAGGTAGAATTGTACATGAGTGATTGTGGGAAAAAGGATGTGTTTGTGTTGTATGAAAATGGTTGTAAGGAGGTTTGTAGGAAAAGGGATTTATGTGTGGGTTGTATATTGGGGTTGTAGGAAAAGGGTTGCAATGGGGGTTGTTGGAAAAGGGGTAAATATGGGGTTGTTGGAAAAGGGGTAAATATGGGGTTGTTGGAAAAGGGATGTCTGTGTCGGTTGTATATTGGGGTTGTGGGCAGGGGTTATATATGGGGTTGTAGATAGAGCTGTATATGGGTGGTTGTGGGAAAAGGGATGTGTGGGCTGTATATTGGGTTGTAGGAAAATCGATCCTAAAGAGGGTTGTAGGAAAAGGGATTTGTGTGGGCTGTATATTGGGGTTGTAGGAAAACGATTGTACATAGGGGTTGTGGGAAAAGGGATGTGTGGGTTGTATATTAGGGTTGTGGGAAAAGGGTTGTATATAGGGGTGTAGTAAATGAGATTTAGGTGTGGGTTGTATATTAGTTGTGTGAAAAGGGTTGTATATAGGGGTTGTGGAAAATGGGAATTATATGTGGGTTGTTTTTAGGGGTTGTGGGAAGTGGGTTGCATACATATGTGGTTGTGGGAAAAGGCATGTATGTGTGGGTTGTATTTAAGGGGTTGTAGGTAGACTTGTATATGGGCAGTTGTGAGAAAAGGATGTGTGGGTTGTATATTGTGGGCTGTAGGAAAATGGTTGTAGTTAGACACTGTGGGAAAGGGATGTATGTGTGGGTTGTATTTAAGGGGTTGTAGGTAGACTTGTATATGGGCAGTTGTGAGAAAAGGATGTGTTTGTATATTGTGGGCTGTATGAAAATGGTTGTAGTTAGACATTGTGGGAAAGGGATGTATGTGTGGGTTGTATTTCAGGGGTTGTGGGAAAAGGTCTGTATATAGGGGTTGTGGGAATGGGATTTGTGTGGGTTGTAATTTAGGGGTTATGGGAAAAGTGTTGTGGGAAAAGGGATGTACAGTATGTGTGGGTTGTACACTGGGGGACGTGGGAAAGGTGTTGTGAATGGGGATTGTGGGAAAAGGGATGTATGTGGGGGTTGTATACCAGGGATTGTGGGAAAATGGTTATTAGGGAATGTGGGATATGGGTTGCATGTAGGGGTTGTGGGAAAAGGGTTGTAAATGTTATGAGAAAAGGGTTGTATGTAGGGGTTGTAGATGGATGGTTGTTTGAGACGGAGATGTGACACTCAAAGTAACATAATAATAATAATAATAATAATAATAATAATAATAATAATAATAATAATAATAAATACTGTTTTAATGGATGAACCAAACTGAATGCCCTATACACACAAGCAACATTGCTTACAGTGAGCCGTCCAACATATGCTGTCACATGCATTGCTTCTCTCTTTCTTTCTGCCTTTTACTCTTTGCTGTCCATCTTCTCTGATGATACATACACACACACACATACACATGTATATTATATATGTATGTGTGCCAAATTTGGTTGAAATTGAAACTGGTTTTTTATAAAAATTAAAAATGTGGTCATTTTAATCCAATTATAATAATAAAATCTCTCTCTCTCTCTCTGATATTCCTGTACATGATCATTTAATCTACACTTATTAATGAGAGAGAGAGAGAGAGAGAGAGAGAGAGAGAGAGAGAGAGAGAGAGAGAGAGAGAGAGAGATCACTACTTATGGAGAGTTGAAGAAGAAAGATGGAAAAGTCAGGTTCTTCGACACCGTGATGACGTCAGTCACACATATAATAATGATAACAATAATAATAACGATAATAATAATAATAATAATAATAATAATCTTGGAATTCCACAATCAGTTGAATTGAACTGAATATAGAATTTAGGCCAAAGGCCAAGAATTGCTGGGACCTATGAGGTCAGGACAGGCCACCACTGTGTCATGGTTAGTTTCATGGGCCGCGGCTCATTCAGCATTATACCGAAGAAACTTTTTTACGCTAGAAAATTCAAAGACCTTTCCTATAACGGTGCCAGACGCACGATCAGGGCTAACTTAAGCCTTCAGTCAAATTAAAAAGCTGAAGAAACGAATACAAGAAAACTGGTCGAATGAAAGTCAGTCGTCAGTCAGCCAGTCAGTCAAGCCACCCAATCCATCTGTCAGTCAGTCATCCAGTGTGTCAATCTGTCAGTCAGCCATTCAATCTGTCAGTCATTAATCATTCACTTAGTCAGTCAGTCAGTCAGTCAGCAATCATCCAATCAGTCAGTCAGTCAGTCATCCAATATGTCAGTCAGTCACAAGCCATACAACGCTTATGGAAATAAATGAACTCCTCTTCATTAATGCTACTAGTAGTACATATACTGCTACTGACGAGACAGATATTGCTACTAGTAGTACATATACTGCTGCTAGCGGGGACAGATATTGCTACTAGTAGTACATATACTGCTACTGGCAGAACAGATATTGCTACTAGTAGTACATATACTGCTGCTAGCGGGGCAGATATTGCTACTAGTAGTACATATACTGCTACTGGCAGAACAGATATTGCTACTAGTAGTACATGTACTGCTACTGGCAGAACAGATATTGCTACTAGTAGTGCATGTACTGCTACTAGCAGGGCAGATATTGCTACTAGTAGTACATATACGGCTACTAGCAGGGCAGGTATTGCTACTAGTAGGGCATATACTGCTACTGACAGCACAGCTATTGTTACTAGGACATATACTGCTACTAGCAGGACAGATACTGTTACTAGTAGGACATATACTGCTACTAGTGGGATGGTCAATGCAGCTAGTAGGATGGATACAGCTACTGGTGGGGCAGTTAATTCTACTAGTAGGACAATTGCTGCTACTAGTGGGGCAGTTACTGCTGCTACTAGCAAGACAGATAAAGCTACTAGTGGGATGGTTACTGCTACTAGTATGGTACTTAATGCTGCTAGTAGGACATTTACTACTACTACTACTGGCAGGGCTGTTAATGCTACTGGTGGGACTTATACCACTACTATTGGGATGGTTACTGCTACTAGTCGTACAGATACTGCTACTAGTAGAGCAGTTAATGCTTTTAGTAGGACAGTTACTGCTACTAGTGGGATGGTTACTGACACTAGCAACGGGAGATACTGCTACTAGTAGGGCAGTTAATGCTACTGGTAGGGGTTACCTAATAGTGGGATGTTACTGCTACTAGTAGGACAGTTACAACTACTAGCAGGGCAGTTAGTGCTACTAGCTGCTCTAACCCCTTTCGTTGCAGAAGGCTGCTTCGTCAATATGCAAATCAGGGATATAATAATATTATCTCATTTCCCATTCACTCTTATCTATATATTTCTCCTGTTTCTGGGGGAAATGTCTTCTATCTATCTATTTATCTTTATATACCTATCTATCTATCTATATACATATATAGATGAATAGACAGATAGGTATATATAAATACATTATACATTTCGACAAAAAAAAAGGCTGTATTTTTGTTTCTAAGCCAAAAAATTTAGTATGGGGCGGTTGGTTGGCCCTATGACGTGTGTGTGTGCGTGTGTGTCTGTCACACTAAAATAGTGCTTAGACTCTCTCTCTCTCTCTCATATTAATGAAGGTATAGAAAGAGAATTATATAAAATATTCTTCTATATCTATTTTTTGTAAATGGTGGATTATTATTATTATTATTATTATATTATTTAGGTAAAGAATATAACTTTCGAATCCAATAATAATAATAATAATAATAATAATAATAAAACCTTATTTTAAAGACTCAATCAAGATGGCGCCAAACCCAAAAATCCCCTACAAATATTTAACATTTTTTAATGAATTTTGAGGCTCATTATCTAACTTCGCGTTGAGTTAACAATGAAATATGTTTAAAAAACGATCTATAAACTCCTATAAACTTATAGATCAGTTTCTATTGTCTTCTAAAACTCTAAAATGCGATTATTTTGGAAAAACTGTCTTTAGATATAGGCCTATAGAGTACCTTAGAGGACTCTAATATTTACCTAGATTGTTTCTATGCTTCACCTTTCCTGATTAATATCTTTTAAATATACTTAAAATATACATACTTAAATATACTCAAATACAGACTTAAATATCTTTTAAATATACTTAAAATATATATACTTAAATATCAATATACTCAAATATATACTTAAATATACATACTAAAACATAAATATACTTTAATATATACTTAAATATATATACTTGAATATCTTTTGAATATACTTCAATATACATACTTAAATATAAATATACCTAAATACATACTTAAATATAAACATAATTATATATATATACTTGAATATAAAGATACTTAAATATATACTTAAATATCTTTTAAATATACTTAAATATATACTTAATTATAAATATACTTAAAAGCATACTTAAATACAAATATACTTAAGATATACTTAAATGTCTTTTAAATATACTTAAATATACAACTTAAATGTATTTTAAATATACTTAAATATACAACTTAAATATAATATACTTAAATATATATATACTTAAATATACTTAAGTAAACATAAATATACTTAAATATATACTTAAATATCAATACACTTACATATACAACTTAAATATAATAATATACTTAAATATATATATACTTAAATATACGTAAGTAAACAAAAATATACTTAAATATATACGCAAATATCAATACACTTAAATATACAGTATACTTAAATATCAATACACTTAAATACATACTTAAATGTCTTTTAAATATACTTATTATAAATATACTGAAATATACTTAAATATTTTTTATATTTACTTAAATATACTTAAATATAAATATACTTAAATATACAATGTTCTTCATTTACAAACACCTGTACTCACCCTGGTGGTCATGTATAGAGTCGAACTACGCCTACATGAGCCGTCCGTTTTTTGAGTCGCTGACTCTACTGGATGACTCTATGACTCTGTCTCTATGAACGACCTGAGAATAGAGGAGGAGAAAATATATATATAGAAAATATAGAGAAAGTATCTATTAGTGTCAATTAGGAAAGCCTTTGTTCCTGAAACTAGGCCTATGTGAGCAAAGGTCCACACTGACTCTACAAGATGACTCTATCTCTGTGAACAAGAAGAAAGTGCAGAGAAAGCATCAATTAGAAAGTCATTCAAATAACCTAAATAAGGTCTTGACTCTAATCATTTCCCACAGAGAGCCGTTTCGCCAAAGCTCTAAGAACATAATAGAGTTCAATATTTAGTTTATCTTTAATGCCTCTATATGCCATTCAATTGAATAGAGTCAGGCTCTTTTTGTTATTAAAAACAGGAGATTCCAAGTGTAATGTGTTCCTCAATAATCACTGGTCACCTTTACTGCAAATTCTCTCATTTTAGTTCACTAAATTGTTAATCCTTTCAATTTTGGTTCTAAAATAAACTAAAAATTATTCTTAGAAGCAGATGAATAATATCCTTCCATATAACCTTTGAGACAGTGGCCAAAATATGGCTATTAAACCTTTAGATTTCAGGGCACTGAGGCTAGAGGGCTGCAAATTGGCATGTTGGTCATCCACCCTCCAATCATCAAACATGAAACTTTACCCATGAAACTTTAACCAGAACCCAGTGGTGGCCTATCCTATATCGTTGCCAGAAGCACGATTATGGCTAACTTTAACCTTGAATAAAATGAAAACTGCTGAGGCTAGAGGGCTGCAATTTGGTATGTTTGGTGATTGGAGGGTGGGTGATCAACATGCCAATTTGCAGCCCTCTAGCCTCCTCAGTAGTTTTCAAGATCTGAGGGCGGACAGAAAAACTATCAGTATATTGTAGGATTGTGGCTGAATCCACTGATCATTACAAAATCTCCTTTTTTCAATATATTTCTAATATTAACACCAACATTTTTCTAATATTAACATCAACATTTTTCTAATATTAACATCAATATTTTTCTAATATTAACATCAATATTTTTCTAATAACATCAATATTTTTCTAAAATATTAACATCAATATTTTTCTAATATTAACATCAATATTTTTCTAATATTAACATCAATATTTTTCTAAAATATTAACATCAACATTTTTCTAATATTAACATCAATAATTTTCTAATATTAACATCAATATTTTCTAATATTAACATCAATATTTTCTAATATTAACATCAATATTTTCTAATATTAACATCAATATTTTCTAATATTAACATCAATATTTTCTAATATTAACATCAATAATTTTCTACTATTAACATCAATATTTTTCTAATATTAACATCAATATTTTCTAATATTAACATCAATATTTTCTAATATTAATATCAATAATTTTCTACTATTAACATCAATATTTTTTAAATATTAACATCAACATTTTCTAATATTAACATCAATATTTTCTAATATTAACATCAGTAATTTTCTACTATTAACATCAATATTTTTTTAATATTAACATCAATATTTTCTAATATTAACATAAATATTTTTTAATATTAACATCAATAATTTTCTACTATTAACATCAATATTTTTTTAATATTAACATCAATATTTTCTAATATTAACATCAATATTTTTCTAATATTAACATCAATATTTTTCTAATATTAACATCAATATTTTTCTAATATTAACATCAATATTTTTCTAATATTAACATCAATATTTTTCTAATATTAACATCAATATTTTTCTAATATTAACATCAATATTTTTCTAATATTAACATCAATATTTTTCTAATATTAAGACCAAATGAAAGCCTGAGCTCTAATACATTTGGTCTTCTGTTTGGAATTAGGTAACTAGATGTCATCTAATACAATACTGCTTTGCAAGAAATTCTGACAGAATTTCTGCCAACAAACATAACTTGATGACAAGTTCTGCCAGAATTTCTGCCAACAAGCACAACTTGATGACAAATTCTGCCAGAATTTCTGCCAACAAGCACAACTTGATGACAAATTCTGCCAGAATTTCTGCCAACAAGCACAACTTGATGACAAATTCTGCCAGAATTTCTGCCAACAAGCATAACTTGATGACAAATCCTACAACAGAAATTTAGAGGCTTCACAAAGACCATTAGGTCAAATGTCTGGATCCACACACACTCTAAAAGACCTGAATGTAAGGCAACGTTCAAGAAGCTGGACAGCTATACATGAGGGAGATGACCAAACATGTCACCTACAGTGTGCCACACCACTATTCGTATGAAATGGCATTAAATGAAATGACCTCAATAATTATCCAGACTGACTTTTTCCAAAAGTATGACACTTCTGCTTCCAAGTTCTGGACAAAGAACATGTCTAAGACATAATAATCTTCCTGTCTAATTTTCTTCAAATATTGTAAGTCATTTGCTACTACAAAAAGACATCAGCCTTAACTGGCTTTTAGTGCTTTCATTTTCCCATAATCCACAAATGAATCATTTGTTTTTGTAGTATCATTATTATTCATAATAATGATTCTTGCAGAAGTTATTACCATTCATATTCCATAAGTCATAACTCGTGACATTCTTGCAAATGTTAAATTTCAGGACAAGCCAATACCTACCCCATTTAGGGTCCATGTCAGTAGAAGAGGGGATTGAACGGAAGACGGTTCCTGTGTTTCCTCCACCAGAAATGTGCCAATCAATTGCACGTCCCTGCGAAATAAATATTAAAGTTAATGAAAGTGTATCATGATAATTATGGTATTAAAGTTTAACAAGATTACTAACTTACATTTAGAGCCTCTGAGAGAGCTTTCCTAAAGGACTGGTACCTAATGAAGTGCATACTCTATTATCATTATTATTATTATCACATTATATTATTCAGAAAACAAAACCTATTCATATGGAACAAGAAGCCCACCAAAGGGGCCATTGACTTGAAATTCAAGCTTCCAATTATTATTATTTTTATTATTATTATTATCATTCAATTGATGAAGAACCCTATTCATACAGAATAGGCCCACCAAAGGGGCCACTGATGTGAAATTCCAGAAGCGTCCAAAGAATATTAAGGTGTTCATTAGGGAGAAGTAAGAGGAGGTACAGTAAAGGGAAATACAAGCCCACTTACTCTTCGGAAAGACACGTATGGACCCAGATGGGGGTGACAGATAAGATCGTGCAAAACTCAACAACTCTCAGGCAGATCAACTCCAAAGGAAAATACTAAGCCTTCAAGGAACAGAGAAACTGAAACTGTTCAAAAACATAACATTAAAAATGTGTGCCCTGTCAGACATTGGTCAGGTTCTTCACTTCACGTCACACAAACAAATAACAATAATGATGTTTGAATGCAAGAACCATTACAAAGGGGTCACAGATTCGAGAAGCCCTTCCGAGCAGGACTGAAATGTCCGCAGCAGAAGACGAGATTTTCTGAGAAGAAAATCCTGGTCTGAATCTAGCAGATCAAAATGTACACAGCCTTATCGTTATCTGACCTCAGTTGAATTTACTCTTCTTCAGGAAAGAGTTCGCCAGAAACTCCGTAAATCAGGTTTGAACGAAACTCGAAAGGGCGTTCGTACCTAAGATAATAAAACAAAAAAGCCCTATCATGGGAAAAGCCAAAATGACGAACCTTCTGTATCTTGAACGTACGAGAAAAGGAAAACAGAAATTAGGTTATGAGTGATGTTTTCTCACTGCATATCCGACGTAATCATTCTTTTTGTCACGTTACAGAAGTTGTGATTTCTTTAAAAGCTTTGACGTGCCTGGTTCTCTCATATCTTTAATACAAAAATGAGATTATTACATAACAGGGTAATTTGTAAGACATATTTCACACATGAAATTCATTGCCATACAGGCAGTCCCCAGGTTATGACGGGTCCGGCTTACGACGTTCCGAGGTTACGACACTTTTCAGATATATTCATCAGAAATTACTTCCCGGTTTACGACGCATGTTCCAGGGTTACGACGCGTCGTACTCCGATCTGACGGAAGAAATATGGCTCCAAAACAGCAGAATAATAAAAATTTGGAGTTTTTTTTTATGAAACACTCAATAAAAATGCAGTTTACATTGTATTCAATACACCCAAAGCATTAAAAGTAAGGTTTTCTTAGGATTTTTTACGATTTTCAACGATTTTTGGTTTACAACACAGCGTAAGAACGGAACGCCCCGTCATAAGCTGGGGACTGCCTAAAGTTATCTAAAGCACTGATCTAAACTCAGTTTCCTTAAGGAAAAGCCTTTTAAATTCAGGTTCTGACATAACACTAAAAGCTCACAAGACATGCCACAAATCTTGTATTAACCCTGGGTAGGGAAACACGAGGGACATCTGTGTTTGGCAGGCCCCTGAGGTGTGCAGCTTTAGTTCTCAGTTACTGAGAAGTTCAAAACAGATATTCAGATGTTCTACAATGCCACCAAGGGAGACGTAGATGCTTTTGACCAGCTGTGCAACAAGACTTCCTGCATCAGGAGCATGCACAGATGACCTTTGTGTCTTTTCTTAAATGTTGTCAACCTCTCTTACATAACGCTTACATCCTGCATCAAGCACGGACTTCGGCATGGAGCCGGCTGATTGGCTGAATAGACAGTTGTCTCTTTCTAGGATACACTCCAAGACCTTGCCTCTGGGAACTCAGGCATCTGATTTGCTCTGTCTATAAAGTAGAGGCAGCCATCGACCCTGCAAGCTCTGAAGTTGAAGAAGTTGCAGGCCCCAAGAAGAGGAACCTGTGTCACCTCTGTCCACAGGCCTCAAGCAAAAAATCAAGAGTCACCTGCGTAAAGTGCAAGAAATGTACCTGCACTGACCACTGCTGTATCATCTGTGATTGCTGTAAATAATAATGATGTAGGAACAAAAAACATTGTTACTCATTTTGGGAATTTATATTTTGTATTCACAAACAATTTGGTGGTCATGCGTTGACTTTTGACTAAGACATTTGGTAAATACCATATGTCCGTCAAAAATTAGAGGGCCCTTTTAGAGTGACAGTTACATAGAGAAATTTTTGACACCTTCTAACTGCTGTACAATTAGGTACCACCTATGAATGCTGTAAAATTAGGTACCACCTATGAATGCTGTACAATTAGGTACCACCTATAAATGCTATACAATTAGGTACCACCTATGAATGCTGTAAAATTAGGTACCACCTATGAATGCTGTACAATTAGGTACCACCTATAAATGCTATACAATTAGGTACCACCTATGAATGGTGTACAATTAGGTACCACCTATGAATGCTGTACAATTAGGTACCACCTATAAATGCTATACAATTAGGTACCACCTATGAATGCTGTACAATTAGGTACCATCTATGAATGCTGTACAATTAGGTACCACCTATAAATGCTATACAATTAGGTACCACCTATGAATGCTGTAAAATTAGGTACCACCTATGAATGCTGTACAATTAGGTACCACCTATAAATGCTATACAATTAGGTACCACCTATGAATGCTGTAAAATTAGGTACCACCTATGAATGCTGTACAATTAGGTACCACCTATAAATGCTATACAATTAGGTACCACCTATGAATGCTGTACAATTAGGTACCACCTATGAATGCTGTACAATTAGGTACCACCTATGAATGCTGTACAATTAGGTACCACCTATAAAATGCTACACTGTACAATTAAGCACTGGACCACTTTCAGCCATTCAGAGCTTAACACAGAAGTGAGGAAGTGGGAATGGGAATCAGGTCAAAGGCTGAAAAAAAGAAGTGATGAATTGGGAATGGGAATCAAAGGCTAAAAGGCATAGCAGTGCCTAAAGTGCGTCATGCGAGGTGCACTGATGGCACTTAGCCCCTACGGGGGAAGTACAAGAAGACTTCTCATGAAATACTCCCACACTCACCCACACATCGTAGGAGGCTTCACCGCCCTGAGGCCCCACTGGGGGAGGTTCCTCTCTCTTGTTTGCGTTCGTTTTGGGTCCTTTGTCGTCCCTGAAAAACAACGTCTTCCGACTCAACAAAGCCAACGGGAGACGTATCTGACATTAATTCTCCTCTTCTGCTGCGTCTTCCGTCTTGTTTCTTCCTTCTGTCAGAAGACTCTGGCACTGAGCGGCCATCTTGCAACAGACGAAGTTATCAGCCTGCAAAGGAAACAAATTTTGCAATAGGAAATTTAATTGAATATTTGACGTAGACTAAAAATATTATTATTATTATTATTCTAAGCAATTACCCCTAAGGACCTTATGAAGTTCTCCATTATGAAGCTGAAACTGAGATTGAGATTTTTGATTTGAGAGAGAGACAGAGAGAAAGTAGATGATGGGGAGAGAGAGAGAGAGAGAGAGAGAGAGAGAGAGAGAGAGAGAGAGAGAGAGAGAGAGAGAGAGAGAGAGAGAGAGAGAGAGTTTAACAGTTCAAAAGAGTTCAAAAGAGTTCAAAAGAAAGAGTTTAGCAGTTAAAAAAAAAGGGAGTTCAACAGAGTTCAAAGGAGAGAGTTTAAGTTCAAAAGAGGGAGTTCAACAGAGTTCAAAGGAGAGTTTAAGTTAAAAAAAGGGAGTTCAACAGAGTTCAAAAGAGGGAATTTGAGTTCAAAAGAGGAAGTTCAAGAGAGTTCATAGGAGAGTTTAACAGCTAAAAAAATGGAGTTCAACAGAGTTCAAAAGATGGAGTTCAAGAGAGTTCAAAGAAGAGAGTTTAACAGCTCAAAAAAGGGAGTTCATGAGAGTTCAAAAGAGTTCAAAGGAGAGAGTTTAACAGTTCAAAAAAGGGAGTTCAACAGAGTTCAAAAGAGGGAGTTCAACAGAGTTCAAAGGAGTGTTTAACAGTTCAAAAGAGGGAGTTCAGAGTTCAAAAGAGGGAGTTCAACAGAGTTCAAAGGAGAGAGTTTAAGTTCAAAAATGGGAGTTCAACAGAGTTCAAAAGAGGGGGTTCAAGAGATTTCAAAGGAGAGAGTTTAACAGTTCAAAAAAGGGAGTTCAACAGAGTTCAAAAGAGGGAGTTGAAGAGAGTTCAAAAGAAGGAGTTTAACAGTTCAAAAAAGGGAGTTCAACAGAGTTCAAAAGAGGGAGTTGAAGAGAGTTCAAAAGAAGGAGTTTAACAGTTCAAAAAAGGGGGTTCAGGGTTCAAAAGAGGGAGTTCAACAGAGTTCAAAAGAGGGAGTTCAACAGAGTTCAAAGGAGAGTTTAACAGTTCAAAAGAGGGGGTTCAGGGTTCAAAAGAGGGAGTTCAACAAAGTTCAAAAGAGGGAGTTCAACAGAGTTCAAAGGAGAGTTTAACAGTTCAAAAGAGGGGGTTCAGGGTTCAAAAGAGGGAGTTCAAGAGAGTTCCAAGGAAGAGTTCAACAGTTCAAAAGAGGGAATTCAAGAGTTCAAAAGAGGGAGTTCAAGAGAGTTTAACAGTTCAAAAGAGGGAGTTCAAGAATTCAAAAGGGGGAGTTCAAGAGAGTTCAAAGGAGAGTTTAACAATTCAAAAAAGGGAGTTCAAGAGAGTTCAAAGGAGAGAGTTCAACAGTTCAAGAAAAGGCATTCAACAGACTTCAAAAGAGGGAGTTCAAGAGAGTTCAAAGGAGAGAGTTTAACAGTTAAAAAAAAGGGAGTTCAAGAGTTCAAAAGTGGGAGTTCAACAAAGTTCAAAGGAGAGTTTAACAGTTCAAGAAAGGGAGTTCAAGAGAGTTCAAAGGAGAGAGTTTAACAGTTCAAAAAAGGGAGTTCAAGAGAGTTCAAAAGTGGGAGTTCAACAAAGTTCAAAGGAGAGTTTAACAGTTCAAGAATGGGAGTTCAAGAGAGTTCATGGGAAAGAGTTTAACAGTTCAAAAAAGGGAGTTCAAGAGAGTTCAAAAGAGGGAGTTCAAGAGAGTTCAAAGGAGAGTATTTAAGTTCAAAAAAGGGAGTTCAAGAGAGTTCAAAAGAGGGAGTTTGAGAGAGTTCAAAGGAGAGAGTTTAACAGTTCAAAAGAGGGAAATCAAGAGAGTTCAAGAGGTCAAAGGAAGGAGTTCAAGAGAGTTCAAAAGAGTTCAAATGAGAGAGTTCAGTACAGTTCAAAAAAGGGAGTTCAAGAGAAAGTTCAACAGAGTTCAAGAGAGCTCAATAGAGTTCAAAAGAAAGAGTTCAAAGGAGAGAGTTCAATAGAGTTCAACAGAGTTTAAAAGAGGGAGTTCAAGAGAGTTCAAAAGAGGGAGTTGAAGAGAGTTCAAAAGAGGGAGTTCAAGAGAGAGTTCAAAATATGCAGTTCAACACAGTGCGAAAGAGTGAGTTCAAGGGAGTTCAAAAGAGGACATTCAACAGAGTTCAAAAGAGAGGTTTCAAGAGAGTTCAACAGTTCAAAAGTGGTCACGAGTGAGTTCAAAAGAGTTAAATACAGTTCACATAAGAGTTCAAGAAAGCCCAAGAAAGAGAGAGAGAGTGTTGCTCGATTATTATTATTATTATTATTATTCAGAAGACAAAGAACACTATTCATATGGAAGAAGAAGAAGAAGAAGAAGAAGAAGAAGAAGAAGAAGAAGAAGAAGAAGAACAAGAAGAAGAAGAACTGAAATTCAGGAAGCTTCCAAAGAATAATATTGTGTTTATCTGGAAGAAGCAACAGAAGATAACAGGAAACACATAAAGAAGAAGAAGAAGAAGACACCAGGAAAGGCATAAAGAGGAGATAATTATCACTTATCAAAAAATGCATAAAATAAACTAACAAATGAACACACAAATAAAACCGCAAGTGAAATATGAAACACGAAGAGAATTGCTGTCTGGATCTTCGCTTGAACTTCTGAGGTTCCCATTACACAACTAAGTAAACATTCCTCCACAAACATATTAATAAAGTAAATATTCCTCCACAAACATATTAATAAAGTAAATATTCCTCCACAAACATATTAATAAAGTAAATATTCCTCCACAAACATATTAATAAAGTAAATATTCCTCCACAAACATATTAATAAAGTAAATATTCCTGCACAAACATACTGATAAACTTTTGGTTATGATCGATCTGAGAAGTCAACATACTATAGGATTTGGGCCACGGGCCAAGCGCTGGGGCTCATGAGGGCATTCGGTGCTAAAAGGGGAAACTGAGAGTAAGAAAGGCTTGAGAGGTGAAACAGGAGGAAAACCTCAAAGCACTATGAAACAATTGTTAGAGAGGGTGGAAAGTAAGATGGAAGAAGGAGAATATGAAAGGAGGTACAGTAAAAGGAATGAAAGGGGTTACGGCAGCCAGGGGCCGCAGAAGGGATGCTGCAAGGGGCCTTATTAAGTAATGCCTACAGTGCATCGCATGAGGTGCACTGTTTGATGCGAGATCAGGATCTGGAATTCTGGAATTGGGAAGAGTGAGGAAACGCAACGGGTGGCAGGAATGGGAAAGATAGGATCGACCCCTGACCAGGAGGAGAAGGATGAGGATGACGATAGGAAACCGATTGTAGGAAGGGATGAGGGTGCGAAGGATAAGAAGACGACTGTAGAAAAGGATGAGGAGGATGTAAAAGACAGGAGAGAGAGAGAGAGAGAGAAGAACAGGACAAAGAGAAAGGAGAAAGAGAGAGAGAGAAAGTGGCATTGGTTGCAAGGAAAGGGTGAGTTCCCACAAGGTGAGTTGTTGGACCTTTCCCACATGATCATGAAGAGGGTCGAATACAATGGAAAGAGTACAAGGAAGAATGTAGGTGGGCATCAGATGCCCATTTTCCATGCTGTAAAAGGGGGGGGGGGGGGCATTCCATGAGGGAATGTACAGAGGTGAAGCAAGTCTGAGATGTCCCAAGTGCAGGAAGTTGGGACGTACGGCGAGAGATTGCGAGTCGCAAGGAGCCGTGGGAGTGTGTGGAAATGAGTATCGAATAGGAATAGAGTAGAATGTAGAAAGGTCAAGCGCTGGGCCCTACGAGGTCGTTCAGCGCTGAAACAGAAATTGACGGCGAAAAGGATTGAAAGGTGTAACGGGAGAAAAACAAAGACGGGATATGAACCAGATACGGAGAACCCTGAGGCTCACTCTCAGGCAAATACTGACGTGTAAAAGAAAAGGCGGCAAAGTTTACATGTTGGCGATCAGTTAGGATGGATGCGTACGGTTGTGGATGTGGATGACAGAAGGCTTTTGATCACCTTTGATATAATGGTTGGAAAAACAAGAAAACAAGTGAACACACAAGCAGTGGGTGGAGAAAGCAAGCACAGGAGGTCTGATACAGATAAGAGGCGAATATACCATCCGTTGTGGATGAGGAGACATGATAAGCAGGGGTGATAATGACTTTGGTGGGGCTAAACTACCCGAGTTTAGTCATTTTCCTCTTCTGGTTACGAAGGAGATAGAGTGGCATTGTGAGGAATTGGAGCGAGCTGGTGTCATTGAGCCCAAAGTCAGAGTGAGTGGACGATACTCTGATTTCGAGCAAGACTGTTGAAGAGGATGTGGGTACGGTGACCGGGGCATTACGAAAGCTTGAAGAAGTAGGAGTGAAGATAAAACTGAATGGTTTACGAACGAAGTAGTGCAGTTCTTGGGTCACACAGTGCGTGATTCGGGGGTGAGAAGTTTGAGAGTAGGGTAAGGAAGTTTCCCAGACCTAAGACAGTTCAGAAGTTGCGTGGGTTCTTGGGTCTGACTTAGTTTGGAAGGAAGTTTGCAAAGGATTGCTAAGTCGTTAACGGAGTGGACTGGAAGGAGGAGGAGTCCGGTCCTAAGGTGGAAACAAAGAATGATAGAATCGTATAAGAGGCTGAAAGCAGAAGCAGTTAAGGATGTGGAGTTGGGATGCCCTGATTACGGCCGCAAGCAAAAATGCTTGCAGTGTATACTGACGCCGTGGTTATTCAATGGGAGGATGTCTGATGCAGAAGCAGCGTCTGAAGGGTACTGAAGGGGACAGAGTGAATGCCTATGTAAGTCAGGCATTTGGTAGAGGACAGCGGACGTAATCAACGACTGAAAGATCTGGCTGCACTGAGGTTTTTTATGAATGCTTTGCAATCATCTTTGTTCAGAGTGAGGTTCTGTGTAAAAACGGATCACCAGCCATTAGTTTATTTGCATCGTAGGAAGAATGTGGATAGTAGACTAGCATGGACTGGAGTGAGCTCGGTTTTGTGACTGAGTACTGCATGGACCACCAGGAAGGAACATGATAGCTGATGTGATGTCAGGAATACCTGGGAGTGAGAAAGGTAGCAGGGAAGACAGCATCAATCCTGAGTATTTGCCGAGGGACTTGATTGTATTGAAAGAGAGGGAGGGAGGTGGTGATTCGATGTTTGAAAGTGACTGAATGGACTGACAGATTTGGTGAGGGACGGTTTGGAGATAAGGGTTCTGGCAACTGAAGATGAACAGAAAGTGAGTTTGTGTGCGGTACATGAGAAGAGTTGTGGGCTGACAGTAGTGGTTGACATGAACGGGAATGAATATTGTGGTCTGGTTGAAATTGGAGCCAAGTTTCAATTGTAAGTGCAAGAGTGGGTAGGGCGATGGAAAAGTGTACGTGGAATGTTGAACGTTGATGTGATCAGTGGTTCTACATGGACTGGGCAAAGGACAGGTTGGGGCATGGGAAGAGGTAGTTCTCGAGCATGCAGAATGAACGAGTATGTGTGGTATGTTTCGTGGGGATGACAGATGTGAGGACAGGCGAGACTTATTCACTGACTCTTGAGGGTACTGAGGAGACGCAAACGGTTTGCCCTGTGGTACGAGAACTGCCTGAGGGAGTGCAGTTTAGGATTCCCGCAATGATTGGGGGCGTGTTGAGAGTTTCGAAGATTCAGTAATTGGCTTGTGTGGTGCCAAGGGATAGTTGACTTCATTAGGAAGTCAGCAGGTGAGAACACGTGTATCCCGGTGTTTGTAGTTCTTGGGACGATAGGTATTCGCAAAATTGTACATGACAGGTATGGACACATGGGGAAGTTTAAGCTAAAGGTGTATGAAAGAATGCATATTTAGCTCACGGTTGGTTTGGAATTGTGAAGCATGTCGGAAGGGGAAATATCAGAGAGTATATGCAAGCCCTCCTCCTTTGAGGTTGAGGATGAAAGAGCTGTTTGAGATGGTGGTGACAGGTTGTTTTTTACCACCTGTGAGTAAGAGTGGGAATGGGTTGTCTGGGAGAACAATCAGGAGGTTGAGTGAGTAGATGTAGATAGGGAGAATACAAAGCAGAAAGTATTGGACAATGCTGATGAGGTCTTATGGGAAGAGTCTCTTCCAGTGATTTGGAGAAAGTGGTCTGATAGTTAGCAAGGGAATTTTAGAGCAGTTGGCTAGATATCAGGTTGGTCTGGACAGTAGTAAGGACAGAAATGCTTCTGATTACTTAACAGTAATTTGCATACTAATTTATATCCTGTGTCAATACTTTGCTGGATAGATTTTACGTAAATACTGGGACAAAAACATAAGATTGCATGAAGGTTGAAATACAGAGAGTGAACAATGGACAAAAAGACGGAGGAGAATGCAGTGTTAAAAGATAATTAATGTCTGAAAATGAGCCCCCTCGATTTTTTAAAGTGTTCTTCAATTAATTTGAAATTTTCTGTTGGTAGCCATCGTTCACAGCTCTCATTTTAATAACGGACTTTTCTCTGCGGGAATGTTGTGAGAAAGTCCGCCCAGTATAGTACAATAAAGACATCATTTGTATAATACAGTGATTGAAGTTCGATATAATATGTAACTGCTATTGGGTGGGGCACAGCGAACAGTATGCAAAAATTGACGTACGAATCAAGTTCCCCCACAGTGACGCTTTGAGTTAACCAGTTGGAAAAGAAAGAAACTTTTCTCCCATATCATTCGAATGTTGGAGTGAGGGGCTGGTTATGCATATGTATACATAAACACCCCGTATTTGCGGGGGATGCATACCACACCCCCCGCCCCCTGCGAATAGCTATTATCCACGAATACTTAAAACCCCTCTAAAAACTTCTTATACCTGAGTATTTTAGTGGTTTTATCACAAAAAATTCAGAGAAAACTTGTGGTCGTGGATTGTTTGTAAATAAAATTAGGTTAAGTAGAAATCGTGTGGTTGACTCCCCCACAAATTTCGAAGAAGATTGACACCATGACAGCCTTCAAATCCTGATCAAAATCCTATCCCCTTCTGTCTATGATGTAACCAAATGTGCAAATATCAAGTGGGATTGACTCGCTTACAGATTTAATTCAACATTTTTCTACAGGTTTAAGTTCAGTTCCATACGTACTTGTATCAATGAAATATATTTTAAACCCAAAATAAATATTTTTGCAATCAAATACAGTAAATATTGTTGCAGTCATGTCCAATCTTTTAGTTAGATTATCGAACTACATCAGAAAAATGTATTCAAAATTATTCATAAAACTTACCCATCCCTGTGGCCGATTCCCGTCGATTCCAACCTTTTTGCCAAAAAGTCCTTTAAGTTGAAACTGAAGTCATTAAGTCGCTTCAATGCAGCTATAAAGTTCATTTGATACAACCCAAGCCATACCCGCAAAAATTTCAACCTAAAATCTAATTCTGCCAAATGTTTGCAAGTTTTATTGTTGAAACCATTGCTTTTGCATTCCACTGATGGGAATTAATTATTTTTTGCAACCAGAATGGAGTCGACATCTTTCAAATACCTTGACGATCTATAATTAGCCTAACCTATTTGTTTTGCTATTTTCTTAACTCAACTTAATAATGTAACGATTCTAATATATTACCTGCAACCTAACCTAATGTATTAATTTTGCAATTACAGGTTGACCATCACTAATCCGGCATCATTGGGACCTGGAGGGTGCCGGATTAGCCATTTTGCCGGATTAGCCATTTATTAGGCTAGAATATACGAAACCCAGTAGCTAAGCATCTCATCTTAGAATTAAAATATCCCATAAATCAGTATAAGTTGGTTAATAAAGAAAAGACAATTATCAAATACAGGTAGTGCTCGAATTATGATATTTCGATGGGGTTAGCAATTAATACCGATACGAAATTTTTTAGGAAATATTTTTAGATTTTGCGCAGGCGCAGGCAGCGAGAGAGACCAACTTACAATAGACCAACTTCTTTTCCTCCATCTCTTTATTCCATCTGCTAGTTAAAAAAGTAAAAGAGAATGATAGAAGTGTTGTCAGTAACGTTATACTCTTGTGTAAATGCGTACAGCCATAAACAACCGAACGGGAAACTGTTGTTTTGCTACTAATCGTATCGGATAACAACTGTTTTGCTTGTATTTCAACTATCGTACGGTCAAACAACTACTGTCGTTATGTTACAAATGACGTTAAGTACTGTACAATAGGACTGATATATTTTTTACACTATATCCTTATTCGCTTTGGAGAAAAGATCGGCAAGGAAATATACTGCTACAGTAATTTTAAGCTGCAAGTTGTAGCTGAAGCTGAGAAAACAATGTTCAAGCTGCTAATGACTATAAATTATCGTGCATCGGCAACATGGATGAAACTCGACCGTAAATAAAATTGGAGAGAATGTATTTTAATCAAAACTACTGGGCATGAAAGAATACAAATTACTGCTGTTTTCCTGCCGATAAAAGATAAATCGTAAAGCTCGTATTATGATGAAATCAAGAGAAAATAGCGAACGGCATCTTGATTTCTTTACACAAAACAAACATGCCCCCAAAACGGCCAGCCGCGATTCCCGCGAACGTCATATATTAACGAAAAAAACAGCTAAATTAATTTCACAACAAGACGTATTTAAGTTATATTTCGACTTAAAAACACTTCGTATGACGAAAAATATCCTTGTTCCAAATAAATAAAGTATCTATATTCATTTACGTTTACTAGAAGCAAGAAAAGCGCACTGAACTGAGTTAAATGCGGCGAAATAAACACCGCGATATCGATTCCAAAACAAAACACTGATCGCAATTTATAATACAAAAGCAATATGAAAATATACGCAATTGGATACAATGCAGAAGTAAAGCATAACTTTTTAAAAGATCCATGAAAAAGATGCACATTTATTATGTTGATGTTTGTATAATGCTGTTAATATGTGAATAGAGTTCAGTATAATGTAGGCTAGGCTAGCGTATATTTAGCCTATACAATATACCTTAGCGTAGGCCAAAAGACAATAATAAATGTAAAAAATGGAACAGCAAAAGCATGCTTGCGTTTACAAACACCTCCAGTTTGTCGATGCAGCACACAGCGCCACCAAATCGCAGCGGTCGGCGAGCGAGTTAGCGCAGCGACCCGGGAAACTTGAAAATTAGTGCGGAAACATTAGAAATAACTCTAGTCGAAATTTGTGCCGGATTACTGATTGTTCCGGACTACTGATGGTCAACCTGTATAAGTAACCTGACGTCCTAATTTTGCAATTTTCATTTACTACAAAAGCAACAATTCATATCTTGTTTAACCAAAAGGTTTATCAAAACTTTATTGATGACTTTATCACATATCTCAAAACAATATATTGTTAAGGAACTGGGCTCATTGATTTATCAACAGCTTTACCTGAATTTAGCATTATGAAGGAGGGGGAAAAAAAAGTAGTAGTTATATGCCCTCGCATCAATGGCAAAAATTATAATTTTTTTACTGTTTTAGACCATATTGTATCACATAAACTTCATGGATGTATTGAAACGACTTAGGCAAAACAGCTGTAGGTCTTGAGGCGTGCTGGGTCTGTAAAAAAGGAATCTGAATTAAATTCCTTATTTTAGAAAAGGATTCTACACAAATCATTCCAGATAAAAAAAGGTCTTTGACTGCCAAGAAAATGTACTACACAGTTCCTTAGAACAGAATAGAATATAAAATTTAGGCCAGAGGCCAAGTGTTGGGACCTATGAGGTCATTCAGTGCCGGAGGGGAAACGGACAGTAAAAAGGTTCGAAAAGTGTAACAGGTGGAAAGTAAGATGTATTCAACGCCAGAGTTCAAAACCAAAACAAACATTAAGCCGTGGCTTGACGTACACAAAGAAATTTACGTTGGCATTACTTCTAAACATTTCCGGAAAAATGACCCTGGCTAGTGACGATTATTTTCCTTTAGGTACCATTTTGGATGTGACGCTTTTTCAAATCTCTCTCTCTTGCACTGAATGTCGAGTGTCAAGTACAGGTTAGGTTAGGTTAGGTTAGGAACTACATAAGATACATAGAAAATATTCAAGTGCTGGCTGTAATACAATGTCTGTTACTTAACACACTTTGTTATACATCGGAAAGGCCACACGTCCCTTCCCAAGCGTCTGTTGTCTGTTAAGTTGAGCTGCTTCTATACTTTTGAAAGACATTATTAATACTCGTGTGTCCAGCTATTTAATACAAGGAAATAAAATACATCGCAATACCACATTCAAATAGATTTCCTGCATTAATGATAAAAATTAATTCACCAATTAAGTAAGTGTTCTGTGGTACATATTTTCTACTGAATATCTTGCTTTCACCTCTGGATAATGATTGATTTAGTGAATTCATTTTTCATTATTTGAATGGGACATTTGCAATGTATTTTATTTCATTGTGTTAAATAGCTGAAACGAGCTTTGCCACATCTTAGACACACTGAGTATTAAGAATGTCTTTCGAAAGTGTAGCAGCATCTCACCTTAGGAGGGAAGTCTGGCTTTTCTGATACATAACAAAGTCCACTGAGAAACACGGACACTGTACGAGAGCTGAGAAGTACAGAAGTAGTAAAAGTATGGTACAGTAAGCTTTACGTATCCACACTTAATAAACGTGTGAAATAACACTTCATATATTGCTATCCTGTAAATGTTAGTTACTGAAAGTTGAAAAGAAAACATTAAGCTACAGAAATGTATCAACCTTCCTCATTAGAGGGTCTATAAAGCTAGTTTAACTTGTAATGGTTTTATAGATTCAAATTTCGATACGTTATTCAATACAGGGAGAAAACATTGTGTGATCAGTCAAGATTGGAAAATCACTAACCTAATCCTGTGAAAAACTTAATACATAACAGACAACTCACACGTCTCAAACTGTCGACCTAACCTCTCAACTCTCCTCGCTGCTGGGAGAAAGGGAGCTGGGGATTTGGTCCAATACATGTACACATGCACTACCGGGGTCTAAGCGATGTCGGGCAGGGCAGTCGATCGAGGCTACGGTCTACCCCAATGCCAAATCAAAGTCCTTCAAAAGAGGGCATCGTGCTTACCCCATATAAAAAGTGGGAAAAAGCACGTTAAACTAAGAAGAAGATTAGACTTTAACAATGCCAACTGCGGTCCTTGAACTTTGACGAAAAGCTAGGAAATTAAATGTTTAAAATCGACCTTGAAAGCAAATTTGGGAAAATCGATTTTAACAAATCGAATAGTTTACAAGCTTGCAAACATTTTAACCAAAGTTTTTCCAATATACTCTACTGCAGACTAACCAATTGTGGTAAACATCATCAGCTTCCAAATACTTCTCAAGCCCCATAACTGAATTTAGTCTGACCTATTTTTCAACATAAAGTTAAGTATACCTTAGTTTTACCAGACCACTGAGCTGATTAACAGCTCTCCTAGGGCTGGCCCGAAGGATTAGACTTATTTTACGTGGCTAAGAACCAATTGGTTACTTAGCAACGGGACCTACAGCTTATTGTGGAATCTGAACCACATTATAGCGAGAAATGAATTTCTATCACCAGAAATAAATTCCTCTAACTCTTCATCAGCCGGCCGGAGACTCGAACTCGGGCCAAGGCGAGTGCTAATCCACAGCTCTATTTTTCAACATAGCCAGTTTGCAATCTTTAATTGGACTTCTTAGCAAACAAAGGTGCTGCATATTGATTGCACCAGGTTCAACTGTATGCAGTTAATCCAGAGAACAGAATAGAATATAGAATTTAGGCCAAAGGCCGAGTGCTGGAACCTATAAGGTCATTCGATGCTATAACAGAAACTGACAGTAGAAAGGTTTGAAAGGTGTAACAGGAGGAAAACCTCGCAGCTGCACTACGGATCAACTGCTAGGAGAAGGTTGAGGAAATTCAAATGGAAGAAAGAGAACATGAAAGGAGGTACAGTAAAAGGAACTAAAGGAGTCGCAGCTAGTGACCAAAGGGACGTTGCAGAGAACCTTGAGTAATCAAGTGTCTTACCTTTACAGGCTATCAATTCAGGTGACGGAGAAGAATGTCTTGACCTGGGTAAATCTATATCCATGGGGTCCTCCTCCACACTCAGTTCTTCAAAGTGAGGGTCATTCTCTTGGGTGCTCAGCCTGAAAGCAAGACATTCCATTAGATCTTGATGGTGTCAGTTCAAGGCACAGCCATCTAAAAGGTGCAAATATCCTCTTTTATTTGCAATTTAGATCTAAAGCTGGTGATAAAGTCTTGCCAATTCATTCAGTTGAGGTTCAAGAAGAATATATTACTTTTCAAATGACACCACCATTGCCTCATTAACTTGAAAGCATTGTTGCTGTTATTTTTGCATGAAAATGACCCCTACTTCTGATGCAGAGTCCAACTCAAAAAGGTTTTCTTAAGAGCTGCACAAAACAGCTGCAAGGTGACTTTTGCAACTAAAGCCATCATCCATCACTCAGAGGCAATACCTCACTGAAAATTTCATAATTGATTACATGAAGCTTGTTTGCTCTACATGCAATATGTAACTGTCCTACATATATAGATCCATGTACTTTTAATGCTTTATGTACAACTTGGTTCTCCAAAGTGGGCTTTACAAATACCTTAACTTTACAGTGTTGTTAGACTCCTACATAAACAGGTAATTTTTGTTTTTCTTAAGTCTGTTTCAAGACTTAAAAACTGATAAACTTCATGTAGGGAATGACTGTTAATTTCAAGAACTGATGTACAATTATTTTATAATCTTTGAACGGACAAGACCCAGAGTCATATTCCCACTGTAATACTTGTGTGGATAACTTTACTTCTTATAAGCGATAATCGTTCAGCTGTGACCATCTCTCTATTTGGAGACTCAGATATTGAGAGATCATCTCTGTAGAAAACTTAACTTGAATATTTGACCTAACCTAAAAACCTTCCACAGTACTGTACAAGCTATTTAGTAAGTAAAGAATTGCTTATAACGGTTTTGATTAATACTGATTCAAAGTTCCTTGTATATTAGAGAAGGAATCATAATGATAGATTAATACTGATTTAAAGTTCATTGTACATTAGAGAAGCCATCTACAATGCCCAGCTTGATGCTAAAAACTGATGTCTGTATAACAGACTTTGAATACAGTGTTGTTAAACATGACATCTGTCAAAAGGTTTAATCAGCTGTTGCTCTTCCTAACGAGGCTGATTGTAGCGCACTGCACGTGACAGAAACAAATCCAAAGAAATAAGAAATAAAAACAGGTTCATTAACTATAAATTAACGCAATTAGACGACACTCAAGCAACCAAATGGTTTTACTCGAGAGCTTTGTCACCTGTAGTCTACCCGATCAAAAATTTGTGTTCACAATCAAATATCAATTGCCAAATTGCATAACACAATAAATATAGAATTTAGGACAAAGACCAAGTGCTGGGACCTAGGAGGTCATGCAGCACTGAAACGGAAATTGACAGTAAAAAGGGAGAAAATAAAACGGCAATGGCCGTGCTGAGCAGAAAAAATGAACGGCAACCCACAACGAATGTTTGATGTCAAAACCAGACACTCGCCACATTATCTATGGGTCCAGTTCATCATGCATATTGCATGACAACTTCAAGCCCGGCCTAGGGTAGTCTGTCAGTGGTACATATTCACAAAATTACTTAACAAGAGGCTAATCTATTGATAATACTATTAATAACTTAATTACTTGGTATTTCTAAGCAACAGCTCTGCATTAATTATTACCTTGGAAATTGAGTTTTCCTATACTTTTAGTGTTGCTGACAAAGGAGGTGTTGTTTATTGTTGGTCAATTATTATTAACCTCATACCGGGTATCTACTCAACATGGCTGGGGAACCTGTGAGTGGGGGAAATCGTTGGGAGAAAGACCGGACCGCCATCTTGTTGTTAAGGAATGGTTACGCACATGTGCAAGTCATCAGGGAGCCATGTGTTCAAGAAGGGGTTGGATGACGAAACCTATTATAAAAGGAACTATACTAACCTAACGTACCCTAACTTAACCTAACCTAGCAGGCTGTGTTTGTTGGGGGACTCCGCCCCCAGACCCACCGGTGAAGGAAAATACACTTTTGGTAGAACTATATAGTAGCTCCTTGGTGGCAACTGCCTTCTAACTTCACTTTTTCTACAGTTTTTTGGTTAATAATTATGAATTTACCTCTAATCTTTGGCCCTTGAGTGTAATTAACCTGTAATTAACCCCTGAAGTCCAGCCAACAAGGGGTTTCCATACGCGATCTTCACACACTAATACCTTATCGTCTTAATTATCAAAGTATTGGTTAATTACCCATGAATAACGAAATAGCAAGTAATTTCTTACGGATATTGACGTCGAGGGAGACCTTGGGCGTCCGCCATCTTGCTTTTGGTGACATTCTGTCTCTCGGAAGCTTTTGGTGACGTCTCTCTCGTTTCATTATGTCTGTATAATGATAATAATGATATAATTGTGTAATGTTTTAACACATTATATAATCCTATATAATTAGTCTCTTTTATGAATAATAATTTGATATTTATGGACAAACTACAAATGAAAACTTACGTAATACCTGAAACACTACAACCTTACCTTGATGGCCTGATAACTATGACTCTCAAAGCTTTTGGTAATATCTCCTACATTTTATACTATTAATATTACGATAATAATGATATAATTATGTAATATTCTTATAAAATGCATCTGTATTATTATTTAAATAATTTTAAGATATAATAATGATCGAATAATGAGCAAATTATAAAAAATAATTCAATAATTATTGAAAACACTACAAATTTCTAGAGTATATTCAGTGCTTTTTAGGTTGGGGGGGGGGGAAGCTACTGTAGGATCCAAGTGTTTTAAAAAGTGTTTCTTTTTTATTCCGTTTCATCATTAGTCAATATATTATATCACTCTGTAAAATCTATTAGAATGCAGTTCTTAAGAAGTGCATTATTCATTACACAGATGAATCCACAAATATAGCTGAAGACACTTCAGACAAGACAACATTCAGACAAGAGACGAGACAATTCAGGCAGCAGATGAGATCATTCACACAAGACAGACTTCCAACCTCTTGGGTTTATAAACCTCTCATGTTTTATAAACCATTGGGGTTTATAAACCTCTCATGTTTTATAAACCATTGGGGTTTATAAACCTCTCGTGTTTTATAAACCATTGGGGTTTATAAACCTCTCATGTTTTATAAACCATTGGGGTTTATAAACCTCTCATGTTTTATAAACCATTGGGGTTTATAAACCTCTCATGTTTTATAAACCATTGGGGTTTATAAACCTCTCATGTTTTATAAACCATTGGGTTTTATAAACCTCTCATGGTTTATAGACCTCTCAGGTTATAAAACCTCACATGGTTTATAAACCTCTAGGATTTATAGACCTCTCAGATTATAGAACCTCTCATGGTTTATAAACCTCTAGGTTTTATAAACCCCTCAGGTTATAAAACCTCACATGGTTTATAAACCTCTAGGATTTATAGACCTCTCAGATTATAGAACCTCTCATGGTTTATAAACCTCTAGGTTTTATAAACCCCTCAGGTTATAAAACCTCACATGGTTTATAAACCTCTAGGATTTATAGACCTCTCAGATTATAGAACCTCTCATGGTTTATAAACCTCTAGGTTTTATAAACCCCTCAGGTTATAAAACCTCACATGGTTTATAAACCTCTAGGATTTATAGACCTCTCAGATTATAGAACCTCTCATGGTTTATAAACCTCTAGGTTTTATAAACCCCTCAGGTTATAAAACCTCACATGGTTTATAAACCTCTAGGATTTATAGACCTCTCAGATTATAGAACCTCTCATGGTTTATAAACCTCTAGGTTTTATAAACCCCTCAGGTTATAAAACCTCACATGGTTTATAAACCACTGGGGTTTATAATCTCAGGTCCAGTCTTTTGACTCTAGCTGTAAAATGTATCAGCTGAAGATTTAAAAAAAGAAAAGAGTAAAATATAAAGGAATTTATCAGAATGTATTGAAATTTATCAAAATTTATCGGAATTTATCAACATTTGAAAATTTATCAGAAATGTTTAATGACATAGAGAGAATTTCACATAATATTGGCAGATATTTTGAAAGAGTGAATTAGAAATAGGAAGGATTTTATTGAAATTTATCAGAATTCATGAGAATTTATCAAATTTTATCTAAAATGTCCAGTATTAAAAAACTATATAGTTAAAAGAAGCACAGGAATTGAGGGCTAAAATGTACCAATTCACTGATATTTCAAAAGAGCATGTTAAGAAGTGGTATTAATTTATGAGAATTTATCAGAACTCATCAGAATTTATCAGAATTTTCCTAAAATATCGAGTACTAAGAGTTAATCATACTTAGATAAATGAAAGAATTGATTGGTAGAAATTTACAGAATACATTGAAAGTGTGGAATGAAATCATCAGAATTCATCAGAATTTATTAAATGGTGCAGAATACAGAACTGAACACAGAATTTAGGCCAAAGGCCAAGCACTGGGACCTATGAGGTCATTCAGCGCTACAAAAGATACCGACAGTTGAAGAAGCACTTTGAATCAACTGTTAGGAGAAAGAGGGTTGAGGAAAGTGAGATGGAATAAAGAGAAGGTGAAAGGAGGTGCAGTAAAAGGAATGAAAGGGGTTGTAGCAGCAGCGAGGGGCCATGGAACACACAGCTTGTAGTGAAGGCCAACGAAAACAGATCTATCTTTTGGTGGCTGTATGAGCCGCGGCCCATGAAACTTTAACTACAACCTGGTGGTGGCCTGTCCTATATCGCTGCCGGACGCACCGTTATGGCTGACTTTAACCTTAAATCAAATAGAAACTATTTCTGAGGAGGCTAGAGGGCTGCAATCTGGTATGTCTGATGACTGGAGGGTGGAGCATCAACATACCAATTTGCAGCCCTCTAGCCTCCCTCCTCAGCAGTAGTTTCTACCTTATTCAAGGTTAAAGTTAGCCATAATCGTGCTTCTGGCAATGATATAGGACAGGCCACCACTGGGTTGTGGTTAAAACAAGATGGAGGTGCGGTTTACAAAATACCTTGTGAATGTGGCAAATTCTACCTGGGACAAACTGGAAAGGGTATAATGTGGCAAATTCTACCTGGGACAAACTGGAAAGGGTATAATGTGGCAAATTCTACCTGGGACAAACTGGAAAGGGTATTAATAAGAGAATTTCCCAACATCGACATTGTGCAAGAACAAATTCTCCAAACAGCGCTGTTCACTTACATGTGCAAAACTGTGGCTGTCCCGTTCTTTGGAACAAAATGGAAACATTATTCAAAGAGAAAGAGACGACGACAAGAAATTTGTTAGAAACGATTTGCGTAAGTTTTAGCGAACAAAAAAACTTTATATATATATATATACAATTGAAAGGCAAGGGTGCTGCCCACTAGGCCACACAAGTCAGAAAAGAAGTTGGAACCTGAGGGTGGCTGCACCCCAGGAATTACCTGGGCAAGCTAACTGCTCGCATACCAGTGTGTTGTCCCCAACTTCCCGACTCAGCAAGCAGTTAGCTTGCCCAGGTAATTCCTTGGGTGCAGCGGCCCTCAGGTTCCAACTTCTTTTCTGACTTGTATGGCCTGGTGGGCTGCGCCCTTGCCTTTCAATTGGAAGACTTGGGTTCAATCCTGACGCGAGTCAGAAATTTGTGGTCGCTGCGATAACAAGTAAAAAAAATGCGCCAAAGTTTCTTCTGCAATATCGAGGTTTCTGTACAGCATATAATGCTGTATGCAACTCCCAGCCACGGCCCATGAAACGCTCAGCCACAGCCCATGAAACTTTCATCCACGGTCTGGTGGTGGCCTGTGTTGTTGGTACCTATAGCGGTGCCAGACGCATGATCAGGGCTAACTTTAGCCTTAAATAAAATTAAAACCTACTGAGGAGGAGGCTAGAAGGCTGCAATTTGGTGTGTTTGATGATTGGAGGGTGGATGATCAACATACCAATTTGCAGCCCTCTAGCCTCCTCCTCAGTAGCTTTTAAGATCTTAGGGGGGACAGAAAAAGAGCGGACGGACAAACAAAGCCGGCACAACAGTTTCCTTTTACAGAAAACTGAAAAACGCAACTCAAACCAGATCAAACAAATATGAAAGAGTTACTACAAATGTATTCTTTAACAATAAGCTCTTCACTGGGTGCATTGGCAGAGCTGTGGACTGGTACTCGCTAGACCTGCGTTCGAGTCTCCGGCCGGCTTATGAAGAGTTAGAGGAATTTATTTCTGGTGATAGAAATTCATTTCTCGCTATAATGTGGTTCGGATTCCACAATAAGCTGTAGGTGCCGTTGCTAAGTAACCAATTGGTTCTTAGCCACGTAAAATAAGTCTAACCCTTCCTTGGAGCCAGCCCTCCCTCTCTAGGAGAGCTGTTAATCAGTGGTCTGGTTAAACTAAGGTATACTTATCAAGACACAATTATCAGTGTTACCTCAATACACCACAGGCAATGAAAATGAATGAAAGAAGCGCTGACATATTCTCGTAAAGAACACGAATTGAAACCAAATGAACAAGAATTAGGTACAATCTGAAATAAAAAGGGTGTTTGAAGGACGGACATTAATATTCTACTGGCTGCTCTGAAGAAATCTGCTGGCGTCAAGCCTGGGTAATCTTCGCTGGAGGGACGATAAAAGAAAACTGGTCAAATAAAAGTCAGATGTCAGGAAACGACAGAAACGAATTTTGAAAATTCGAGATGGTCAGTTCAGTTTCTGGAAATAAGGATTTCAAACGCTTATTGCCCATCTTCTTTTCTTCGTTGCGACTAAAATTCTATCTCCAACTGGAGTTGATCCTCGTTCCCATAAGCCTAAAAGAAAAAGTGTTGTTCCCTCTTCCCAATTCCCATTGCTTGCAAGTTCAAGAGAAGTTAATGTCTCGTCAAAAACAGAATTACAGATTTTTAATATCTGGACGACTTGCAAAACCTCTGTCTTTGATCAATGATATTTTGAAGGAAAATGGTGTTCAGGACAGAGGGAGGACAAATGAGGAAAAAGCTATAAGGTCGAAAGGTAGGAAGGCGAAGGAGAGCAGAAACAACAAAAACAACAGCTGAGTGATGAGACTAGCATTGTTAGTCTGAAATGTGTGACGCAACAAGTATATAACTCTCAAGAAAAGCAGGGAATCTCTAGCCAACCGAAGGAGGCATCATAAATATTTGAATAATTAAGTAACTTGTGTACCCGTGCTGTCAAAAAATGATAACAGAATTTAAATCATTTTGCCATTGCATCGCGCTTATTATGTATATTATTATATGTTCACATGAAGCACTGTTAAAACATAACACTCAGTAGAAAATGGAGAGCCAGACTCATGAAATGCAGAGCGGGGATAGTAAGAACACCTGAAACAATTCTTATAATAAGTGGACATCTTCTTTTGCAACTTGCACAGTGCTTGCTCTGGGAGCTCAATCACCACAAAGTTATAAAAAATCAGCACCTTTGTTTCTTTTCTCACTCTGAGCGAATGACGACGTCCAAGACATTCTTCACACATGAGCAAGAGAGAGAGAGAGAGAGAGAGAGAGAGAGAGAGAGAGAGAGAGAGAGAGAGAGAGAGAGAGAGAGAGAGAGAGAGAGAGAGAGTTCCAACCCCATGGTCAAACCTACAAGCACTTCAGAGAAGGCATAAAAAAAGACCCCCTGGGGCACTCCTCAAGACAAAATTCAGATCACAAATGGACCCAAGTTCAGTTAACGGAAAGAGGAAAAACAATAATGGAAAGATACCCAGACACCCATACCCTAGACACCCATACCCTCTAAATGAAGTTGCAAAAAGATCAAAACGGTGAATGAAATAAAATAGGAAATGGGATCAAAGCTGCCAGGTAATCCAATGACCTCCTTTAATATGGTAGTCAACCATGAAAGGAGAAACCCAGTAATATAATCATTCTCTCTCTCTCTCTCTCTCTCTCTCTCTCTCTCTCTCTCTCTCTCTCTCTCTCTCTCTCTCTCTCTCTCTCTCTCTCTCTCTCTTACGCTTCCTTAAAATTCTGTACCAGTCCCAGTAACATAATAAGCGAAATATTTATTGGAATCGTAACTGTGTTTAGATTTATAGCGGAATGGAAGAGAGAAGCGCTTAAATTAAAACCTACGATTTTGGGGAAAATAGAAGAGAGAGAGAGAGAGAGAGAGAGAGAGATAAGACAAGGACACACACAACCATAAAAGTATACTGCGAGGAAGGGAGAGAGAGAGAGGGAGAGAGAAAGAATATTTCCCATGCACAGAGATTATTCTTCAAAGGACATTTGTGCAATTGAGAAACAGTCTGGACAAAATGTAAAATGTAATAAAAAAAAAAAAAGAGAAAAGAAAGGAAAACTTGACTGATTACAAGGAGCCTAATAATCACTCGAAATGATGTGAAAAAAACCAGCAGTCCAAAATGATGACCTTCCATTAAAAGGAGAGAGAGAGAGAGTCAGTCACCTGGTGATGGTTAATATTCAGATTTCACTTCATTCATGCTCACGTCTCCTTCGTTTATGATCATGAAGTCCATTGTTTACGACAGAAACAAAACTCAGTCAGTCAGTCAGTCATCCAATCTGTCAGTCAGTAATAATCATTCAATATGTCAGTCAGTCATCCAATCTCTCTGTCAGTCAGTAATTACCCACTATGTCAGTCAGTCAGCCAGTCATCCAATCTATCTGTCAGTCAGTCATCCAATATATATGTCAGTCAGTCATCTAATCTGTCAGTCAGCAATCATCCCATATGTCAGTCAGTCATCCAATCTCTCTGTCAGTCAGTAATTACCCACTATGTCAGTCAGTCATCCAATATATATGTCAGTCAGTCATCTAATCTGTCAGTCAGCAATCATCCCATATGTCAGTCAGTCATCTAATCTGTCAGTCAGCAAACATCCAATATGTCAGTCAGTCATCTAATCTGTCAGTCAGCAATCATCCCATATGTCAGTCAGTCATCTAATCTGTCAGTCAGCAATCATCCCATATGTCAGTCAGTCATCTAATCTGTCAGTCAGCAAACATCCCATATGTCAGTCAGTCATCTAATCTGTCAGTCAGCAAACATCCAATATGTCAGTCAGTCATCTAATCTGTCAGTCAGCAAACATCCAATATGTCAGTCAGTCATCTAATCTGTCAGTCAGCAATCATCCCATATGTCAGTCAGTCATCTAATCTGTCAGTCAGCAATCATCCCATATGTCAGTCAGTCATCTAATCTGTCAGTCAGCAAACATCCCATATGTCAGTCAGTCATCTAATCTGTCAGTCAGCAAACATCCAATATGTCAGTCAGTCATCTAATCTGTCAGTCAGCAATCATCCCATATGTCAGTCAGTCATCTAATCTGTCAGTCAGCAATCATCCCATATGTCAGTCAGTCATCTAATCTGTCAGTCAGCAAACATCCAATATGTCAGTCAGTCATCTAATCTGTCAGTCAGCAATCATCCCATATGTCAGTCAGTCATCTAATCTGTCAGTCAGCAATCATCCCATATGTCAGTCAGTCATCTAATCTGTCAGTCAGCAAACATCCCATATGTCAGTCAGTCATCTAATCTGTCAGTCAGCAAACATCCAATATGTCAGTCAGTCATCTAATCTGTCAGTCAGCAATCATCCAATATGTCAGTCAGTCATCTAATCTGTCAGTCAGCAATCATCCCATATGTCAGTCAGTCATCTAATCTGTCAGTCAGCAATCATCCCATATGTCAGTCAGTCATCTAATCTGTCAGTCAGCAATCATCCCATATGTCAGTCAGTCATCTAATCTGTCAGTCAGCAAACATCCCATATGTCAGTCAGTCATCTAATCTGTCAGTCAGCAATCATCCCATATGTCAGTCAGTCATCTAATCTGTCAGTCAGCAAACATCCAATATGTCAGTCAGTCATCTAATCTGTCAGTCAGCAATCATCCCATATGTCAGTCAGTCATCTAATCTGTCAGTCAGCAATCATCCCATATGTCAGTCAGTCATCTAATCTGTCAGTCAGCAAACATCCAATATGTCAGTCAGTCATCTAATCTGTCAGTCAGCAATCATCCCATATGTCAGTCAGTCATCTAATCTGTCAGTCAGCAATCATCCCATATGTCAGTCAGTCATCTAATCTGTCAGTCAGCAATCATCCCATATGTCAGTCAGTCATCTAATCTGTCAGTCAGCAATCATCCCATATGTCAGTCAGTCATCTAATCTGTCAGTCAGCAAACATCCAATATGTCAGTCAGTCATCTAATCTGTCAGTCAGCAATCATCCCATATGTCAGTCAGTCATCTAATCTGTCAGTCAGCAAACATCCAATATGTCAGTCAGTCATCTAATCTGTCAGTCAGCAATCATCCCATATGTCAGTCAGTCATCTAATCTGTCAGTCAGCAATCATCCCATATGTCAGTCAGTCATCTAATCTGTCAGTCAGCAAACATCCAATATGTCAGTCAGTCATCTAATCTGTCAGTCAGCAATCATCCCATATGTCAGTCAGTCATCTAATCTGTCAGTCAGCAATCATCCCATATGTCAGTCAGTCATCTAATCTGTCAGTCAGCAATCATCCCATATGTCAGTCAGTCATCTAATCTGTCAGTCAGCAATCATCCCATATGTCAGTCAGTCATCTAATCTGTCAGTCAGCAATCATCCCATATGTCAGTCAGTCATCTAATCTGTCAGTCAGCAAACATCCAATATGTCAGTCAGTCATCTAATCTGTCAGTCAGCAATCATCCCATATGTCAGTCAGTCATCTAATCTGTCAGTCAGCAAACATCCAATATGTCAGTCAGTCATCTAATCTGTCAGTCAGCAATCATCCCATATGTCAGTCAGTCATCTAATCTGTCAGTCAGCAATCATCCCATATGTCAGTCAGTCATCTAATCTGTCAGTCAGCAAACATCCAATATGTCAGTCAGTCATCTAATCTGTCAGTCAGCAATCATCCCATATGTCAGTCAGTCATCTAATCTGTCAGTCAGCAATCATCCCATATGTCAGTCAGTCATCTAATCTGTCAGTCAGCAATCATCCCATATGTCAGTCAGTCATCTAATCTGTCAGTCAGCAAACATCCAATATGTCAGTCAGTCATCTAATCTGTCAGTCAGCAATCATCCCATATGTCAGTCAGTCATCTAATCTGTCAGTCAGCAATCATCCCATATGTCAGTCAGTCATCTAATCTGTCAGTCAGCAAACATCCAATATGTCAGTCAGTCATCTAATCTGTCAGTCAGCAATCATCCCATATGTCAGTCAGTCATCTAATCTGTCAGTCAGCAATCATCCCATATGTCAGTCAGTCATCTAATCTGTCAGTCAGCAAACATCCCATATGTCAGTCAGTCATCTAATCTGTCAGTCAGCAATCATCCCATATGTCAGTCAGTCATCTAATCTGTCAGTCAGCAATCATCCCATATGTCAGTCAGTCATCTAATCTGTCAGTCAGCAATCATCCCATATGTCAGTCAGTCATCTAATCTGTCAGTCAGCAATCATCCCATATGTCAGTCAGTCATCTAATCTGTCAGTCAGCAATCATCCCATATGTCAGTCAGTCATCTAATCTGTCAGTCAGCAATCATCCCATATGTCAGTCAGTCATCTAATCTGTCAGTCAGCAAACATCCCATATGTCAGTCAGTCATCTAATCTGTCAGTCAGCAAACATCCAATATGTCAGTCAGTCATCTAATCTGTCAGTCAGCAATCATCCAATATGTCAGTCAGTCATCTAATCTGTCAGTCAGCAATCATCCCATATGTCAGTCAGTCATCTAATCTGTCAGTCAGCAATCATCCCATATGTCAGTCAGTCATCTAATCTGTCAGTCAGCAAACATCCAATATGTCAGTCAGTCATCTAATCTGTCAGTCAGCAATCATCCCATATGTCAGTCAGTCATCTAATCTGTCAGTCAGCAAACATCCAATATGTCAGTCAGCAAACATCCAATATGTCAGTCAGTCATCTAATCTGTCAGTCAGCAATCATCCCATATGTCAGTCAGTCATCTAATCTGTCAGTCAGCAAACATCCAATATGTCAGTAAGTCAGTCAGTCAGTAATCATCCCATATGTCAGTCCATCCAATATGTCAGTCAGTCAGTCATCCAATAAGTCAGTCAGTCATCCAATAAGTCAGTCAGTCAGTCATCCAGTATATCTGTCAGTCAGTCAGTCATCCAATATATCTGTCAGTCAGTCAGTCATCCAATCAGTTAGCCACTCAGTCAGTCAGTCATCCAATCAGCCAGTCAGTCACCAGCCATACAATGCTTATGGAAATGAATGAACTCCTCTTCGTTAATGCTACTAGTAGTATATATACTGCTACTAGCAGGACAGATATTGCTACTAGTAGGACATATACTGCTACTAGTGGGAAGGTTAATGCAACTAGTAGGATGGATACAGCTACTGGTGGGACAGTTAATGCTACTAATGGGACAGATACTGCTACTAGTGGGACAGATACTGCTGCTAATAGGGCAGATACTGCTACTAGTAAGGCAGATAAAGCTACTAGTGGGAGTTACTACTACTAGTATGGCACTTAATGCTACTAGTAGGACCATTACTACTGCTAGCAGGGCGGTTAATGCTACTAGTGGGGCATGTACCGCTACTAGCATGATGTTACTGCTGCTAGTAGGGCCGTTAAGGTTACTAGTAGCACAATTACTGCTATCAGTAGGGCAGTTACTGTTACTAGTGGGATGGTTACTGCTACTAGTGGGGCACTTACTGCTACTAGCAGTGTGGTAAATGCTACTAGTAGGACAGTTACTGCAACTAGCTGGGCAGTTAATACTACTAGTAGGATACATACTGCTACCAGTGGGACAGTTACTACTACTAGTGGTATGGTTACTGCTGCTAGTGGGACAATTACTGCTACTAGCAGTGCAGTAAATGCTACTAGTAGGACAGTTACTGCTACTAGTGGGGTGGTTAGTGCAACTAGCTGGGCAGTTAATGCTACTAGAAGGACAGATACTGTTACTAGTAGGACAAATACTGCTACTAGTAGGGCAGATACTGCTGCTAGTTGGGACAGTTACTGCTGCTAGTAGGATAGACACTGCTACTAGTTGGACAGTTACTACTACTACTAGCAGGGCAGTTTAAACTACTAGTAGGACATACATTGCCACTTTCAGGATGGTTACTGCTACTAATAAGACAAGAGATAATGCTACTAGTAAGACAGTTACTGCTACTAGTAGGGGAGATACTGCTACTTGTGGGGCAGTTACTGCTGCTAGTATGGCACTTAATGCTACAAGTAGGACAGTTACTGCTACTAGTTGGAAAGGTTACTGCTACTAGTAGGGCAGTTACTGCTACTAGTGGGACAGATACTGCTGCTTGTGGGGCAGTTACTGCTACTAGTGGGCAGTTAATGCTACTAGTAGAGCAGTTACTGCTACTAGTGGGGGATAGTTACTGCTACTAGTGGGCAGTTAATGCTACTAGTGGGACAGTTAAATTGTTCATTCAGAAAATAAATTCATAAATGTATCAATAAATTCAGATGAATTGTTTATCTTATATAATATAAATTTATTAAATTATATACTTTATTGCAAATAAAATAAACCTAATATTTAAAACAATTTCGTGTCGTTTGAGCAACGAGTAACTTGAATTAATAATAATAATAATAATAATAATAATAATAATAATAATAATAATAATTATTATTATTATTATTATTATTACTATTATTATATATCATTGCTGTTATGATAATAATAAAAGTAATATAATATAGTAATTATTATAATAATCATAATAATAATATAAACATTATTATTATTATTATTATTTAGGTAAAGAATATAACTTTTGAATCCAATAATAATAATTGACATGACCTGTTTTTTTTATTAGGAGCTGTTGACTGACATGCCCTGTTGCCAATTATGACCTGTTATCTCTTCTGACCTGTTATCTCTTATGAAAGCAACAGAGAAAGCACCAGACATATGATGACCTTGATAATGACCTCTTGCTAATGATTATATTTAACTGTTTCAGGACTAAGCACAGAAGTCTCAGTCTCTGTATCTCACAAGAACACTGATGCCACCAATTTGTACACAAGCAGCCTAACCATTCCTACTGCACATGGTGTGCTTTCATGCACAATACAAAATGCAATTTTCTCTGTATATTACAAAGTTGATTGAATATAGCATGAATAGTAATTTGGCTGAGAGTATGACTGATCCAGAACACCAGTCACCCAAACCTGACTCTGCAAAAGGTCAAGCCAGAAAGCAATAATGCTTCTACAAGCACAGATACCTGAAGAGAATTGAATACCAATAAAGACACAGAAAATGGCAATTTAAGAGACATTTTGAAATAGGTGCAATGGACATTGTCAAAAGCAGTGCATCAGAAATGTAGGAATTATATGAAAGAGAGAAAGTGTGGAGAGAAAGGCCTCCAGCAGAAATTGCACAAGAAAGAGGGGAAAGTGAGAAAAGTGAGGTGGAAAAGGCACGTGGCCAAGTGCTTCCAATCACTGTGTCTTTGGAAAAGTAGCCACCAGCAAAAGCCACATTTCCTCAGTGCAATAAAATTATATTAGAAAACTGCTTTCAATGGCCTTGTTCGAATAGTGGCAGGAAAGTATGGAGGTTTCAGATGCAAGCAGGAAGTCAGTTACCAGCATTTTCTGTGGAAAATGACCACAAGCAAATAAGAATAATAATAATAATAATAATAAACACAACAAATACAGATCGTGACGAGAAATGTCAGATCTGGAGAAATGTTCCTACACAGGACAAAGTGTTGCAGACACCATCAGTAAAAGAGGCACCTCCTGCAGGCGATTTGGCAGAAATGGGGCAAATGAACACAAAGGATTTTGAGGAATACAGTATTACAACCTGAGAAAACAAGGTATTGCAGGCATTCTCATTGCACAAATAACACAAGGTATCAAATAGCACAAGGTATTGCACGTGTTCTCAATGTACGAATAACACAAGGTATTGCATGTGTTCTCAATGTACAAATAACACAAGGTATTGCATGTGTTCTCAATGTACAAATAACACAAGGTATTGCATGTGTTCTCAATGTACGAATAACACAAGGTATTGCATGTGTTCTCAATGTACAAATAACACAAGGTATTGCATGTGTTCTCAATGTACGAATAACACAAGGTATTGCACGTGTTCTCATTGTACAAATAACACAAGGTATTGCATGTGTTCTCAATGTACGAATAACACAAGGTATTGCATGTGTTCTCATTGTACAAATAACACAAGGTATTGCATGTGTTCTCATTGTACAAATAACACAAGGTATTGCATGTGTTCTCATTGTACAAATAACACAAGGTATTGCATGTGTTCTCAATGTACGAATAACACAAGGTATTGCATGTGTTCTCATTGTACAAATAACACAAGGTATTGCATGTGTTCTCAATGTACGAATAACACAAGGTATTGCGTGTGTTCTCAATGTACAAATAACACAAGGTATTGCATGTGTTCTCAATGTACGAATAACACAAGGTATTGCACGTGTTCTCATTGCACAAATAACACAAGGTATCAAATAATACAAGGTATTGCATGTGTTCTCATTGCACAAATAACCCAAGGTATTGCACTTGTTCTCATTGTACAAATAACACAAGGTATTGCACTTGTTCTCATTGTACAAATAACACAAGGTATTGCACTTGTTCTCATTGTACAAATAACCCAAGGTATTGCACTTGTTCTCATTGTACAAATAACCCAAGGTATTGCACTTGTTCTCATTGCACAAATAACCCAAGGTATTGCACTTGTTCTCATTGTACAAATAACCCAAGGTATTGCACTTGTTCTCATTGTACAAATAACACAAGGTATTGCACTTGTTCTCATTGTACAAATAACACAAGGTATTGCATGTGTTCTCAATGTACGAATAACACAAGGTATTGCGTGTGTTCTCAATGTACAAATAACACAAGGTATTGCATGTGTTCTCAATGTACGAATAACACAAGGTATTGCACGTGTTCTCAATGTACGAATAACACAAGGTATCAAATAATACAAGGTATTGCATGTGTTCTCATTGCACAAATAACCCAAGGTATTGCACTTGTTCTCATTGTACAAATAACACAAGGTATTGCACTTGTTCTCATTGTACAAATAACACAAGGTATTGCACTTGTTCTCATTGTACAAATAACACAAGGTATTGCACTTATTCTCATTGTACAAATAACACAAGGTATTGCACTTGTTCTCATTTTACAAATAACACAAGGTATTGCACTTGTTCTCATTGTACAAATAACACAAGGTATTGCACTTGTTCTCATTGTACAAATAACACAAGGTATTGCACTTGTTCTCATTGTACAAATAACACAAGGTATTGCACTTGTTCTCATTGTACAAATAACACAAGGTATTGCACTTGTTCTCATTGTACAAATAACACAAGGTATTGCACTTGTTCTCATTGTACAAATAACACAAGGTATTGCACTTGTTCTCATTGTACAAATAACACAAGGTATTGCACTTGTTCTCATTGTACAAATAACACAAGGTATTGCACTTGTTCTCATTGTACAAATAACAGAGCAGACCAAGTTAAGTACAAACACAATGACAGGAAAGATTTTGCCACTGACAAAGTGGTAATCTAGTACGAAGAGCTCCCAGTGATAATGTTCTAAACGTTCTTTCTTCCTCTTAAACTCCTCCTCCTCCTCCTACTCCTCCTTGTTTATGAATTATCACCGGGGCCTTTTCGTACTAGATTACCCTTTGTTGGTTGTGGCACAACCTTTTCCCATCATTCTATTTCTGCTTCTCATTATTTGTACAATGAGAACACTGCAATACCTTCTTTTTCAGATTGCAATACTGTATTCCTCAAAATCCTTTGTGTTTTATTATAGGGAAACCAGTACAGGAATTCAGCCAGAACAAGGGACTCCAGTTGCCTGTTGCAGTCAGGAATCCAGCAAGAACAAAGGATTCAAGTTGCATGTTGCAATGTGGAAGAAATGAAGAGTGTAGCTGATAATATGGCCTGCCCTATATTGTTGCCAGAAGTATGATTATGGGCAAATTTAACCTTAAATAAAATAAAAACTATAAAGGCTAGAGGGCTGCAATTTGGTACGTCTGATGATTGGAGGGTGGATGATCAACATGCCAATTTGCAGCCCTCTAGCCTCAGCAGTTTTCAAGATCTGAAGGCAGACAGAAAAAAGTGCAGACAGAATAAAGTGTGGACGGACAGACAAAGCCGGCACAACAGCTTTCTTTTCCTGAAAACTAGAACCAGTCAATGAAAAATAACCAGGATAAATGAAGACTTGATAAAGGAGGGATATGGCCAGAATACTGGAAAGTTTGACGATATTCATTTACAATGGAAAGTGGGACTTACTCCACAGTAAAATTCATAAGAGGGATAAACTCTAAACACTGGAGGAAGTGCTTCAGGAAAGACTCTGAAAAGTGGCTAATACTGGCAACTATCCATTTGACTCTATGTCTGAGAAACAAAAATAAAAGAAACCTGTATTTATGACTGGGTAACCAACCACAGAAGCACCAAGCAAATGCTGTGGAGATGACACCACAAATCTGTGGTTCCTGGAAAGGCACTTCAAAAGTACCACAACAAAGGGAGAGGGTACATCAAGAGACCATTTAATATAGGTGATGTTAGCGTACCATAAAACTTAATCTGAAAGTTACAGCAGGTACTGAAAGCAATTGAAGGGTACACTAAGCATCCACTGAGACTCAGGACTGGGTACCTCATTGTTTACCACAATAACAGGAAAGAAAAAGAGAAAAATGACAAAGAATTGCAGTAAGCAAAGTTCTCGGGAACTGGTTGAAAAATTCAGTCTGAAGAGAACCCAATTTCTGGTGACTGGAAGGAAAAAAAAAATAGGTTTTTGTATTTAACTAGTCAGCTAAACTAAAGAATCATTGGTTTGGTTTTCTACAAGCAATTAAGATCAAATCATTCCATCTGATATAGATTTGTAAAAGCTTTATCACTACAGATATTGAAAATGTCAAAAGATTCTGACAAAATGAAGGGATTTGTGTCCAATACTTATCATTTACTGTCTTCTGTCAGAGAGGAACTGGGTCAGGAAAGTGGCCACTAATTAACCTGTCCAGCAAGTGCCCAATTCTCAGGTGAGATGAGATAAATGCTATAATCTCTTTTTGTATTGAGAGCCAAAATGTCCTGTGGGCTAACCTGCTGTAGCTGATTACTGTCTGTTCATATAAAGGAATTTATTGATGTCACAATTCAGTTCAAAATCTACACCAGCTTTCTGCAATCAAAGTTTCTTCAGCACAATCGACTTTTCTGTACAGTTGCGACAGCGTATAATAATCAAGGCCACCGAAAACAGATCTGTCTTTCGGTGGGTTCGGCATAATGCTGTTTGAGCCGCGGCCCATGAAACTTCAACCATACCCTGGTGGTGGCATATCCTATATTGTTGCTCGAAGCACAATTATGGCTTACTTTAACATCAAATCAAATAAAAACCGCTGAGGCTAGAGGGCTGCAATTTGGTATGTAAATTTGATGATTGCAGCCCTCTGGCCTCGGTAGTTTTTAAGATCTGGGGGCAGACAGATATCACTGCAAATTCCACACCAGTGGGAAGGTTGGCCCAGCTGTGTACATTGCACTGTGGAAACATTTTTGTTGTCAGAATTCCAGGCCTTGAGAAGTTCGGTACTCTGAATACATTGTATTCTAAAATGGGTATTTGGGTATTTGGCGAGGAGCAAGAAAGAGAATACAGCCTTAAAAAGGAGTGTGATCACAAAATGCTCTAATAAGATTCATGGCTGGAGCTTTTTATTACAAATGTGGTAGGAACAAGTACTTGTAAGCCAGTAGAGGAAGTATGCAAATTAGCGCGATAAGGACCAACAGGAGAGCTATAAAATTCAGGCCAAAGGCACAGAAGAGATTGAAGAGGACACTTCCCATCTAACCTGACATAATGATTGAGCTAAATTTGCTCAATCTTTGCTTAAAACTTATATACAGAGTTTCAGAGATGGTGTATCCTGAAACAAACTGGCTGACTAGTGAAAGCCAAACTTAATTCAACTAATTATCACTTAGAATCTAGTTTCATCAACTTAATACAACAGACAGAGACAGGAAGCAACATGGCAGCCTTACAAATCATATGCACAACTGTCAACATTTGCAACTGCCCATATTTTGTGTAGCTATTTACTTAAGCCACAAAAATCTATGCAACATCTCAAATAGGGTCAATCTAGTCGAATAATTTCAAATTTAGACACACCATTCATAGGTCGATGAAGCCTTCAGGCTATAAGAACTTTTAATGTGTTTTATGACACAGCATTCTTGTTACAAGAGCAGTTGTGTGCACTGTATTCCACAGTATTCCTGTACATTCCACACTGAACAGCTCTCATGCTTAGAAGTGGCTTTCCCAAGATGATATTGAGTGTTTGTATGTTACCTACATCCAGATTCTGTGTTGCGTTCACTGAAAGTTACTGTTTTAACGTCTGTGTTGATTTCACTGTACAGTACACTATACACTGTGAGTAATTACGTGTATTGTTCATACTCAGCACTGTACATACATGAAATTCACAGCTTTCTGTAGAATCATGGCTTCAGAAACACAAGAAAATTCACACTCAAATTACGCTTGAATTAAAAATAGTGGATATTTGGTCCCACCTACACCCAAAATTCTACACTTCTCAGCTACAGAACACTGCCATTTTTTGCCTGGCCACCATTCTTAAATAAACCTCTTCAATTTGGTGTTAAGTGTAAAATACAGGTCAGTTTAGGAACCATGTGGTCTTCTTGTTAGCTGTAAGACATCTAGAAAGTGGCCAATCCTTAACAGACTCTGTTATTTACCAGAAATCTGTAAAATACTACAGTGCAGGGTATAAGTGGGCTCTTTGTACCTAACAGACTGTTACTTATCATGAATCTAGAAAGTATTCAAGTACAGGCTTCAGAACAGGGTCTGTGTTCCTGAACCAGAAATCTAGGGAATATTAAAGGGTCTGTTACTTAACAGACATTATTCCTTATCAGAAAGGTGGATCATAAAGTGTCTGTTAAGTAGAGGCACTGATTCCTATCCTAAGTTGAATATTGTAAGATAAAAAAGAAGAAAATTATGAAAAAAAAGATGAATTGAACACTCACCATCTTCTTCTTCTTGAGGTCCGTCAGCAGAGGATTCTTGCAAATCTGCAAAGTAACAGACACAGAATGAGTTGGCTGTGCAGCATTGCAGAACTGACTTGTCACTTGCAATTATCAATCTTAAAAACTCTTTTGTTGCATTTACAGCAAAATAACACGGCAGAGATCAGGATAATGTACATTTTGTACCAATAATTAGATTATGAAATCCTAAAACATTCTATTTTAGTCACTGATTAAGCAATGGGGAAATTACTGTTGAGCAAAAAGTATTAAAATTATAAAGAAAAGGGTATTCATTGTATTAAAATGATAAAAAAGGGTATTAATTGTATTGAGATTATAAAAAAAGGGTATTAACTACGAATATTCTTTACTTGTTGAGGTGCAAAACCGAATGGGCACGGGCAAGCTAATGCCCTTTTCCGTGCCCAGTACTAATAAACAGTGAAATCAGTCCCAACTTTTGTTACAACGTGTCAAGTCATTTGCTACTGAAAAAGACATCATCTTGGCCACCGAAGATCTTAATTGGTCCTCCAGGGCTTTAATCTTTCATAATCCATATATTCATTTGTTTTTGCTGTATCATTATCATTCATCATTACAATTTATGGCATCAAAGTTCAAAAGACAAGAGTACTAAGTTCAACTCAGAGCCTCTGAGAGAGAGAGAGAGAGAGAGAGAGAGAGAGAGAGAGAGAGAGAGAGAGAGAGAGAGAGAGAGAGAGAGAGCTTGCCTGAAGGACCGACTGGTACTTTATAAAGACTAGTTCTGATGTAAAAGTATAAAGTAAAGTTCTGATACAAAATTATTATTATTATCATTATATAACTGCGACCCTCAACAGTCGACTGACTGAAACTCCATTCTGAAATGCTGAGGCCACAATTTTATTATTATTATTATTATGACTGCGACCCTCAACAGTCGACTGATTTCAACTCCATTTTGGAATGCTGAGGCCACAATATTATTATTATGACTGCGACCCTCAACAGTCGACTGCCTGAGACTCCATTTTGGAATGCTGAGGCCACAATATTATTATTATTATTATTATTATTATTATGACTGCGACCCTCAGCAGTTGACTGCCTGAGACTCCATTTTGGAATGCTGAGGCCACAATATTATTATTATTATTATTATGACTGCGACCCTCAGCAGTTGACTGCCTGAGACTCCATTTTGGAATGCTGAGGCCACAATATTATTATTATGACTGCGACCCTCAACAGTCGACTGCCTGAGACTCCATTTTGGAATGCTGAGGCCACAATATTATTATTATGACTGCGACCCTCAACAGTCGACTACCTGAGACTCCATTTTGGAATGCTGAGGCCACAATTTTATTATTATTATTATGACTGCGACCCTCAACAGCTGACTGCCTGAGACTCCATTTTGGAATGCTGAGGCCACAATATTATTATTATGACTGCGACCCTCAACAGTCGACTACCTGAGACTCCATTTTGGAATGCTGAGGCCACAATTTTATTATTATTATTATGACTGCGACCCTCAACAGCTGACTGCCTGAGACTCCATTTTGGAATGCTGAGGCCACAATATTATTATTATGACTGCGACCCTCAACAGTTGACTGCCTGAGACTCCATTTTGGAATGCTGAGGCCACAATATTATTATTATTATTATGACTGCGACCCTCAACAGTTGACTGCCTGAGACTTCATTTTGGAATGCTGAGGCCACAATTTTATTATTATTATTATGACTGCGACCCTCAACAGTTGACTGCCTGAGACTCCATTTTGGAATGCTGAGGCCACAATATTATTATTATGACTGCGACCCTCAACAGTCGACTGCCTGAGACTCCATTTTGGAATGCTGAGGCCACAATATTATTATTATGACTGCGACCCTCAACAGTCGACTGCCTGAGACTCCATTTTGGAATGCTGAGGCCACAATATTATTATTATTATTATGACTGCGACCCTCAACAGTCGACTGCCTGAGACTCCATTTTGGAATGCTGAGGCCACAATATTATTATTATGACTGCGACCCTCAGCAGTTGACTGCCTGAGACTCCATTTTGGAATGCTGAGGCCACAATATTATTATTATTATTATGACTGCGACCCTCAACAGTCGACTGCCTGAGACTCCATTTTGGAATGCTGAGGCCACAATATTATTATTATGACTGCGACCCTCAACAGTCGACTGCCTGAGACTCCATTCTGGAATGCTGAGGCCACAATATTATTATTATTATTATGACTGCGACCCTCAGCAGTTGACTGCCTGAGACTCCATTTTGGAATGCTGAGGCCACAATATTATTATTATTATTATGACTGCGACCCTCAACAGTCGACTGCCTGAGACTCCATTTTGGAATGCTGAGGCCACAATATTATTATTATGACTGCGACCCTCAACAGTCGACTGCCTGAGACTCCATTTTGGAATGCTGAGGCCACAATATTATTATTATTATTATTATGACTGCGACCCTCAACAGTCGACTGCCTGAGACTCCATTTTGGAATGCTGAGGCCACAATATTATTATTATGACTGCGACCCTCAACAGTTGACTGCCTGAGACTCCATTTTGGAATGCTGAGGCCACAATATTATTATTATTATTATGACTGCGACCCTCAACAGTTGACTGCCTGAGACTCCATTTTGGAATGCTGAGGCCACAATATTATTATTATTATTATTATGACTGCGACCCTCAGCAGTTGACTGCCTGAGACTCCATTTTGGAATGCTGAGGCCACAATATTATTATTATTATTATGACTGCGACCCTCAACAGTCGACTGCCTGAGACTCCATTTTGGAATGCTGAGGCCACAATATTATTATTATGACTGCGACCCTCAACAGTCGACTGCCTGAGACTCCATTTTGGAATGCTGAGGCCACAATATTATTATTATTATTATTATGACTGCGACCCTCAACAGTCGACTGCCTGAGACTCCATTTTGGAATGCTGAGGCCACAATATTATTATTATGACTGCGACCCTCAACAGTTGACTGCCTGAGACTCCATTTTGGAATGCTGAGGCCACAATATTATTATTATGACTGCGACCCTCAACAGTTGACTGCCTGAGACTCCATTTTGGAATGCTGAGGCCACAATATTATTATTATGACTGCGACCCTCAACAGTTGACTGCCTGAGACTCAATTTTGGAATGCTGAGGCCACAATATTATTATTATTATTATTATGACTGCGACCCTCAACAGTTGACTGCCTGAGACTCCATTTTGGAATGCTGAGGCCACAATATTATTATTATGACTGCGACCCTCAACAGTTGACTGCCTGAGACTCCATTTTGGAATGCTGAGGCCACAATATTATTATTATGACTGCGACCCTCAACAGTTGACTGCCTGAGACTCCATTTTGGAATGCTGAGGCCACAATATTATTATTATGACTGCGACCCTCAACAGTTGACTGCCTGAGACTCCATTTTGGAATGCTGAGGCCACAATATTATTATTATGACTGCGACCCTCAACAGTCGACTGCCTGAGACTCCATTTTGGAATGCTGAGGCCACAATATTATTATTATTATTATGACTGCGACCCTCAGCAGTTGACTGCCTGAGACTCCATTTTGGAATGCTGAGGCCACAATATTATTATTATTATTATGACTGCGACCCTCAACAGTCGACTGCCTGAGACTCCATTTTGGAATGCTGAGGCCACAATATTATTATTATGACTGCGACCCTCAACAGTTGACTGCCTGAGACTCCATTTTGGAATGCTGAGGCCACAATATTATTATTATGACTGCGACCCTCAACAGTTGACTGCCTGAGACTCCATTTTGGAATGCTGAGGCCACAATATTATTATTATGACTGCGACCCTCAACAGTTGACTGCCTGAGACTCAATTTTGGAATGCTGAGGCCACAATATTATTATTATTATTATTATGACTGCGACCCTCAACAGTTGACTGCCTGAGACTCCATTTTGGAATGCTGAGGCCACAATATTATTATTATGACTGCGACCCTCAACAGTCGACTACCTGAGACTCCATTTTGGAATGCTGAGGCCACAATTTTATTATTATTATTATGACTGTGACCCTCAACAGTTGACTGCCTGAGACTCCATTTTGGAATGCTGAGACCACAATATTATTATTATGACTGCGACCCTCAACAGTCGACTACCTGAGACTCCATTTTGGAATGCTGAGGCCACAATATTATTATTATGACTGCGACCCTCAACAGTCGACTACCTGAGACTCCATTTTGGAATGCTGAGGCCACAATATTATTATTATGACTGCGACCCTCAACAGTTGACTGCCTGAGACTCCATTTTGGAATGCTGAGGCCACAATATTATTATTATGACTGCGACCCTCAACAGTTGACTGCCTGAGACTCCATTTTGGAATGCTGAGGCCACAATATTATTATTATTATTATTATGACTGCGACCCTCAACAGTCGACTACCTGAGACTCCATTTTGGAATGCTGAGGCCACAATATTATTATTATTATTATTATGACTGTGACCCTCAACAGTTGACTGCCTGAGACTCCATTTTGGAATGCTGAGGCCACAATATTATTATTATGACTGCGACCCTCAACAGTCGACTACCTGAGACTCCATTTTGGAATGCTGAGGCCACAATATTATTATTATGACTGCGACCCTCAACAGTTGACTGCCTGAGACTCCATTTTGGAATGCTGAGGCCACAATATTATTATTATGACTGCGACCCTCAACAGTTGACTACCTGAGACTCCATTTTGGAATGCTGAGGCCACAATATTATTATTATGACTGCGACCCTCAACAGTCGACTACCTGAGACTCCATTTTGGAATGCTGAGGCCACAATATTATTATTATGACTGCGACCCTCAACAGTTGACTGCCTGAGACTCCATTTTGGAATGCTGAGGCCACAATATTATTATTATGACTGCGACCCTCAACAGTCGACTACCTGAGACTCCATTTTGGAATGCTGAGGCCACAATATTATTATTATGACTGCGACCCTCAACAGTTGACTGCCTGAGACTCCATTTTGGAATGCTGAGGCCACAATATTATTATTATGACTGCGACCCTCAACAGTCGACTACCTGAGACTCCATTTTGGAATGCTGAGGCCACAATATTATTATTATTATGACTGCGACCCTCAACAGTTGACTGCCTGAGACTCCATTTTGGAATGCTGAGACCACAATATTATTATTATGACTGCGACCCTCAACAGTTGACTACCTGAGACTCCATTTTGGAATGCTGAGGCCACAATATTATTATTATGACTGCGACCCTCAACAGTCGACTACCTGAGACTCCATTTTGGAATGCTGAGGCCACAATATTATTATTATTATGACTGCGACCCTCAACAGTTGACTGCCTGAGACTCCATTTTGGAATGCTGAGACCACAATATTATTATTATGACTGCGACCCTCAACAGTTGACTACCTGAGACTCCATTTTGGAATGCTGAGGCCACAATATTTTTATTATGACTGCGACCCTCAACAGTTGACTACCTGAGACTCCATTTTGGAATGCTGAGGCCACAATATTATTATTATGACTGCGACCCTCAACAGTCAACTGCCTGAGACTCCATTCTGGAATGCTGAGGCCACAATTTTATTATTATTATTATTATTATTATTATTATTATTATTATTATTATTATTATTATTATTATGACTGCGACCCTCAACTGTTGAGGGTCGCAGTCATAATAATAATAATAATAATAATAATAATAATAATAATAATAATAATAATAATAATAATAAAATTCTTACGATTTTTATGACATTTCGGGTTACGACGAATATATAGTGTAATCAGATGAGTAAGCGTAAAAGGAACAGACACTGAACCAATCCTCAGAATACAATACACGCCCTATCTGAATGACGACAGGGACAGCAGAAAACCCCCCCAAAAAAACCTAAAAAACCCCTTTATCAAAGCCACCACTCAGGAGACAGCCATCTTGCCCATCCTGCCTCCGTGACGTAAACTCCACCAATAAACGAGTTTGGATAACCACAACTTATGAGCGATCAATTTAAATATACACAACTGCAGGAATTAGAAGACGAAAATGTACCAAACTGAACTTAAGTTCAAGTGCCAGAGCCAAAGGAATGTGCCGTACTTTGCCCTTCTCTAACCCGGGACTCAGGAAAGGACAAAAAAGGACACGGCTCATCCACAGACTGCCTTTTCAAGAAAGCTAATTTCTAGGGTAGGGAAGACAAGAGCAGTAATAGAACTGCAACCTTTGGCTATAAAGATCTGCATTCGGAAAGGGTCAAATGCAGGAACAAGAGGCCCCACAGGTGTTACGAGATCATCTGACTGGGGAACGAACATTCAGGGCATTGAGATTATTATTATACACTCATTTCACTCGAGCAATTTCTACAGAGGGTATTTTCGTGCTCCCACACCGTGAGGGTATTTTCATGTTTTCCCACACCATCTCAAGCTGGAAAGTAATCATCTAATGATGTTTTGAGGCCTAATACTTCCTAACTTCCCACATCAAATACAAAACAACAGCTGCTGACTCTGCTTCAAGGATAGAACCTCTGCTGTTCAGTATTTTAAGTATTTTTAAGTACTTTTGAAGTACTTTGCAGTGCTATACAATTCCTATCATCAAATGAAACTTGTATAATTCAAAGCTCTGAAAGCTGTTCGTACAATATCTAGCAAGGGGAACGACTAGCTAGATGGTATAAATGAGGTACAAGCTGCATTAAAATCCAAGAAGACCTTTGCCACCCTTTTAAACAGAAAGACTCCATTTTCTTCGATTCAAAGGCAGACCTTCCTCAACCTAGAATACTATAACAAATCACTTTCAAACTTGACAGCTGACATTCAGGGGAATCGTACTGGGACCTGGGAACTCAATGTGACAGTGTCAAACAAATTCACTCCAGCCTCAATCAGGAAGCCCACAATCAACGACACCTCGTATGAAATCCTGACGAGAGTTCAGACAAAATGCACAAGACAGAACACAGTCAAACTCCCTTCCTGTACAAACTCAGAAAGGGAGACTCTGCAATAACTTACGTTCAGACAGAAAGTGTGCAAGATTAGATGACAGCAGCGAAGCCTCAATTCACATCTAACCCCAAAGAAGAGAAAAAGTGACAAAATTTACAGATATGAAAGCCCACAAATTCCTCAAGGACTTAGAAGTAAACCCTTGGTTCTCTTCAGTCACTTTTCAGCACAATATATTTCGAGCAGCGATTGGTGTTTGAGCAGCGAAATGCTTTGCGCAACAACGATGGTCTCAGCAAAGACTTCAACGCTGGATCATTTCAATGCAACAGTCTAATGCAGAAACACACTACAGAGAGATACTAAATGTCATTAGTCTTTTGTCCTAATATCTCGACTGTCTACTTGTCGGAGTTCAGATCATTTTCCATGGAAGTTTAGACAAGTTTGTACAGATTACTGCCTGTGTTTGAAGCTGGGATGGCTTTCATCATACATATGTTCTTCTGAATAAAATTTGCCACAAACCATGACTACACCTGACCCATTCCTTCATCTCCTGATGGTAAAATGGCAGACTTCAGTACTGACAAGTGTTAACTCTAATAAAAATAGAGTCAGGCTCTTTTTGTTCTTAAAAACAGGAGATTTCAAGTGTAATGTGTTCCTCAATAATCGCTGGTCACCTTTACTGCAAATTCTCTCATCTTAGTTGATTGAAACTGTTAATACTCTCAATTTTGGTTCCAAAATAAACTAAAAAATATTCTACGAGGCAGATGAATAATATCCTTCCACATAACCTTTGAGACAGTGGCCAAAATATGTCTATTAAATCTCTGGATTTCAGGACACTGAGGCTATGTTGATCACCCACCCTCCAATCATCAAACATGCCAATTTGCAGCCCTCTAGCCTCAATAGTTTCCTGTACAGCGTACAATCAAGGCCACCGAAAGGCTAGAGGGCTGCAATTTGGTATGTTTGGTGATTGGAGGGTGAGTGATCAACATGCCAATTTGCAGCCCTCTAGCCTCAATAGTTTCCTGTACAGCGTACAATCAAGGCCACCGAAAGGCTAGAGGGCTGCAATTTGGTATGTTTGGTGATTGGAGGGTGAGTGATCAACATGCCAATTTGCAGCCCTCTAGCCTCAATAGTTTTCTGTACAGCGTACAATCAAGGCCACCGAAAGGCTAGAGGGCTGCAATTTGCTATGTTTGGTGATTGGAGGGTGGGTGATCAACATGCCAATTTGCAGCCCTCTAGCCTCAATAGTTTTCTGTACAGCGTACAATCAAGGCCACCGAAAGGCTAGAGGGCTGCAATTTGGTATGTTTGGTGATTGGAGGGTGGGTGATCAACATGCCAATTTGCAGCCCTCTAGCCTCAATAGTTTTCTGTACAGCGTACAATCAAGGCCACCGAAAGGCTAGAGGGCTGCAATTTGGTATGTTTGGTGATTGGAGGGTGGGTGATCAACATGCCAATTTGCAGCCCTCTAGCCTCAATAGTTTTCTGTACAGCGTACAATCAAGGCCACCGAAAGGCTAGAGGGCTGCAATTTGGTATGTTTGGTGATTGGAGGGTGGGTGATCAACATGCCAATTTGCAGCCCTCTAGCCTCAATAGTTTCCAGGACAGCGTACAATCAAGGCCACCGAAAGGCTAGAGGGCTGCAACTTGGTATGTTTGGTGATTGGAGGGTGGGTGATCAACATGCCAATTTGCAGCCCTCTAGCCTCAATAGTTTCCTGTACAGCGTACAATCAAGGCCACCGAAAGGCTAGAGGGCTGCAATTTGGTATGTTTGGTGATTGGAGGGTGGGTGATCAACATGCCAATTTGCAGCCCTCTAGCCTCAATAGTTTCCAGGACAGCGTACAATCAAGGCCACCGAAAGGCTAGAGGGCTGCAACTTGGTATGTTTGGTGATTGGAGGGTGGGTGATCAACATGCCAATTTGCAGCCCTCTAGCCTCAATAGTTTCCTGTACAGCGTACAATCAAGGCCACCGAAAGGCTAGAGGGCTGCAATTTGGTATGTTTGGTGATTGGAGGGTGGGTGATCAACATGCCAATTTGCAGCCCTCTAGCCTCAATAGTTTCCAGGACAGCGTACAATCAAGGCCACCGAAAGGCTAGAGGGCTGCAACTTGGTATGTTTGGTGATTGGAGGGTGGGTGATCAACATGCCAATTTGCAGCCCTCTAGCCTCAATAGTTTCCTGTACAGCGTACAATCAAGGCCACCGAAAGGCTAGAGGGCTGCAATTTGGTACGTTTGGTGATTGGAGGGTGGGTGATCAACATGCCAATTTGCAGCCCTCTAGCCTCAATAGTTTTCTGTACAGCGTACAATCAAGGCCACCGAAAGGCTAGAGGGCTGCAATTTGGTACGTTTGGTGATTGGAGGGTGGGTGATCAACATGCCAATTTGCAGCCCTCTAGCCTCAATAGTTTCCTGTACAGCGTACAATCAAGGCCACCGAAAGGCTAGAGGGCTGCAATTTGGTATGTTTGGTGATTGGAGGGTGAGTGATCAACATGCCAATTTGCAGCCCTCTAGCCTCAATAGTTTCCTGTACAGCATACAATCAAGGCCACCGAAAGGCTAGAGGGCTGCAACTTGGTATGTTTGGTGATTGGAGGGTGGGTGATCAACATGCCAATTTGCAGCCCTCTAGCCTCAATAGTTTCCTGTACAGCGTACAATCAAGGCCACCGAAAGGCTAGAGGGCTGCAATTTGGTATGTTTGGTGATTGGAGGGTGGGTGATCAACATGCCAATTTGCAGCCCTCTAGCCTCAATAGTTTCCTGTACAGCGTACAATCAAGGCCACCGAAAGGCTAGAGGGCTGCAATTTGGTATGTTTGGTGATTGGAGGGTGGGTGATCAACATGCCAATTTGCAGCCCTCTAGCCTCAATAGTTTCCTGTACAGCGTACAATCAAGGCCACCGAAAGGCTAGAGGGCTGCAATTTGGTATGTTTGGTGATTGGAGGGTGGGTGATCAACATGCCAATTTGCAGCCCTCTAGCCTCAATAGTTTCCTGTACAGCGTACAATCAAGGCCACCGAAAGGCTAGAGGGCTGCAATTTGGTATGTTTGGTGATTGGAGGGTGGGTGATCAACATGCCAATTTGCAGCCCTCTAGCCTCCTCAGTAGTTTTCAAGATCTGAGGGCGGACAGAAAAACTATCAGTATATTGTAGGATTGTGGCCGAATCCACTGATCATTACAAAATCTCCTTTTTTCAATATTTTCTAATATTAACACCAACATTTTTCTAATATTAACATCAATATTTTCCTAATATTAACATCAATATTTTTCTAATATTAACATCAATATTTTTCTAATATTAACATCAATATTTTTCTAACATTAACATCAATATTTTCCTAATATTAAGACCAAATGAAAGCCTGAGCTCTAATACATTTGGTCAGGTTTCCTTCTTCTGTTGGGAATTAGGTAAAACTAGATGTCATCTAATACAATACTGCTTTGCAAAAAATTCTGACAGAATTTCTGTCAACAAGCATCACCTGATGAAGAATTCTGGCAGAATTTCTGTCAACAAGCATCATTTGATGACAAATTCTGACAGAATTTCTGTCAACAAGCATCATTTGATGACAAATTCTGACAGAATTTCTGTACGGCAAAGTTCGAGAGGCTGGACAGCTATACATGAGGGAGATGACTAAACAGACCAGAATGCTACAAAGAGGCTTCAGTTTCACCTACAGTGAGCCACACCAATACCTGTATTCATATCAGTAACAATTTCCAGATGACAGAAATGGGGTGTGAAAGCAATACTAGACTGATTCAGGATTAAGACTGACCTCAGCGATTATCCAGACTGACTTTTTCCAGAAGTACGACACTTCTGCTTCCAAGTTCTGGACAAAGAACATGTCTAAGACATAATTATCTTCCTGTCTAATTTCCTTCAAATATTGTAAGTCATTTGCTACTAAAAAAAGACATCAGCCTTAACTGGCTTTTAGTGCTTTCATTTTCCCATAATCCACAAATGAATCATTTGTTTTTGTAGTATCATTATTATTCATGATGATTCTTGCAGAAGTTATTACCATTCATATTCCATAAGTCATAACTCGTGACATTCTTGCAAATATTAAATTTCAGGACAAGCCAATACCTACCCCATTCAGGGTCCATGTCAGTAGAAGAGGGGACTGAACAGAAGACGGTTCCTGTGTTTCCTCGACCAGAAATGTGCCAATCAATTGCACGTCCCTGCGAAATAAATATTAAAGTTAATGAAAGTGTATCATGATAATTATGGTATTAAAGTTTAACAAGATTACTAACTTACATTTAGAGCCTCTGAGAGAGCTTTCCTGAAGGACTGGTACTTAATGAAGTGCATACTGCAATATTATTATTATTATTATCACATTATATTATTCAGAAAACAAAACCTATTCATATGGAACAAGAAGCCCACCAAAGGGGCCATTGACTCGAAATTCAAGCTTCCAATTATTATTATTTTTATTGTTATTATTATTATTCAATTGATGAAGAACCCTATTCATACAGAATAGGCCCACCAAAGGGGCCACTGATGTGAAATTCCAGAAGCGTCCAAAGAATATTAAGGTGTTCATTAGGGAGAAGTAAGAGAAGGTTCAGTAAAGGAAAATACAAGCCCACTTACTCTTCGGAAAGACACGTATGGACCCAGATGGGGGTGACAGATAAGACCAAACAAAACTCAACAACTCTCAGGCAGATCAACTCCAAAGGAAAATCCTGAGCCTTCAAGGAACAGAGAAACAGAAACTGTTCAAAAACACAACATTAAAAATGTGCGCCCTGTCAGACATTAGTCAAGTTCTTCACTTCACATCACACAAACAAATAATAATAATGATGTTTGAATGCAAGAACCATTGCAATGGGGACACAGATTCGAGAAGCCCTTCCGAGCAGGACTGAAATGTCCGCAGCAGAAGAAGAGATTTTCTGAGAAGAAAATCCTGGTCTGAATTTAGCAGATCAAAATGAACACAGTCTTCTCGTTATCTGACCTAAGTTGGATCTACTCTTCTTCAGGAAAGAGATCACCAGAAACTCCGTAAATCAGGTTTGAACGAAACTCGAAAGGGCATTCGTACCTGACATAATAAAACAAAAAAGCCCTATCGTGGGAAAAGCCAAAATGACGAACCTTGTATATCCTGAACGTACGGGAAAAGGAAAACAGAAATTAGGTTACGAGTAATGTTTTCTCACTGCATATCCGACGTAATCATTCTTTTTGTCATGTTACGGAAGTTGTGATGTCTTTAAAAGCTTTGATGTGCCTGGTACTCTCATATCTTTAATACAAAAATGAGATTATTACGTGAAAGGGTAATTCGTAAGACATATTTCATACACGAAATTCATTGCCACTTCTTAGCACACCTTGAGCCTAAGAATAAAGTTCTATCTAGAGCAATGATCTAAACTCAGTTTCCTTAAGGAAAAGCCTTTTAAATTAAAGTTCTGATATAACACTAAAAGCTCACAAGACAAGCCACAAATCTTGTATTAACCCTAGGTAGGTAAACAGGTCCCATAGGGGGGGCAATGCACCTGCGCAGAACAGCATTTTTTGTAATAACACGAGGGACATCGGTGTTTGCCAGGCCCTTGAGGTGCGCAGCTTTAGTTCTCAGTTATTCAGAAGTTCAAAACAGATATTCAGATGTTCTATAATGCTACCAAGGGAGGCATAGATGCTTTTGACCCACTGTGCACCAAGATTTCCTGCATCAGGAGCATGCACAGATGGCCTTTGTGCCTTTTCTTAAATGTTGTCAACCTCTCTTACAGGAATGCTTACATCCTGCATCAAGCACAGACTTCGGCATGGAGCCGGCTGATCGGCTGACTTGACAGCGGTCTCTTTCTAGGCTACACTCCAAGACCTTGCCTCCGGGAACTCAGGCATCTGATTTGCTCTGTCTATAAAGTAGAGGCAGCCATCGACCCTGCGAGCTCTGAAGTTGAAGAAGAGGAACCGGTGTCACCTGTGTCCACAGACCTCAAGCAAAAAATCAAGGGTCACCTGCGTAAAGTGCAAGAACTGTACCTGCCATGACCACTGCTCTATCATCTGTGATTGCTGTAAATAATAATGATGTAGGAACAAAAAACAATGCTACTCGTTTCGGGAATTTATATTTTGTATTTACAAACAATTTGGTGGTCACACGTTGACTTTTGACTAAGATATATGGTAAATACCATACGTCCGCCAAAAATTAAAGGGCCCTTTTAGAGTGACAGTTATATAAAGAAATTCTTGACACCTTTTAACTGCTTAGAGTTCTTTTTTAAACTTTTTTTCTTTTTCTAGGATGGTAAATGCACAAGTATACCAAATTTCAAAAACATAAATTAATATTCAGTTGCCCTTCAAATAATTTATAAGTGTACTTTTGTGTATATTTCTATTTTTCACTACTTATTTTTCAAAAATATTTGTAATAAATAGTATTTACAATAATAGGTACTTCTTTGCTTTCCTCCTAAGATTAAGTATTAGATATATTTTAATATGAAAAATCTAGAAATCTATATCTTGGAAGATAAAAATGATAAAATAGGTCAAAGTGGTGGTCCCCAAAGTAGGACCACATTACCCACGAGGTACCTCGACTGGAAGGATGCCGATGCAGGGTTAATGTAATCATACAATAACAAAATAATAAAACCAGTTAAATGTTTCTGAGATGCATAACTAACAAGCTAATGTTTAGAGCCTTCTGTAACCTTCAGAAAAGTATGAGACTATGCCTTGCAGAAGGAATAACCATTCACTTCAGATTTTAATGAGTCTCACCCAAAATAATTGGCCCATCTGACTCATATCATACCACTAATCAGTGGTGCAAAAGCAATGGTAGGCTATTCACAACGGTTACTAGTTGTAAGAAAAACTTCTCATTTTTGGAATATATCACATGCATCTAAGACTGCTTATCTCGTGGAAAGTGTGGTTATAATTACTGTAGTTAGACTGACCTCATCTTTAGCAAAATTGAAAAATTAGTTTACTGTAAACTTTAGAGACATATTTTTGCTTAAAAGCCAAGTTTGGCAGCTGACCATTTCAGAGGGTTCTGTTTCCTCTGAGCCCTGTGACAACTCGATACCTGATAATCCCTGCAAGAGAAAACTCAGATTATACACTGTCAATATTCACAATGGATACACTGATTGAGTTTGGTCACAGCAGAATGCTTGCTACAATGACATTGTCAATACCTGTCTTCACAATGAATACACAGGATCCTGAAAACGATGTAAACTGCATTTTTATTGAGCTTTTCATCAAATAACCTCCAAATTTGGACCATCCTGCTGTTCTGGAGCCATATTTCTTCCGTCAGATTGGCGTTGTCAGTGTCATAACCCTGGAACACGCGTCGTGACCCCCAAAATAAGCTTTGAGGAATAAATCTGGGGAGTGTCGTAAGCTCAGAGCGCTGTAACCCAGGGACGGACACTGCCTGGACTCAGATCCATGTCTTGCAGAGGAGAGTGAAAGATTCAACACTCTGATAAAATACCAACGTGCCTTCAAACCAAATGTACCCTTGGACAGCAGTAAAGGAATACAGGTAGTTCCAGAGTTACGACGGGCTCGTCTTACGACGCTGTTCGTATGTATTCATCAGAAATGATTTCCTGGGTTACGATGCCGATCGGATGGAAGAAATATGGCTCCAAAACGGGCAGAATGGTAAAAAATTTGAGGTTTTTCGATGAAAAACTCAATAGAAATGCAGTTTACGTCATTTACCAGACACCCAGATGATTAAAAGCAAGGTTCTCTTACGATTTTCAACGACACTTCAGGTTACGATGATTTTCGGCTTACGATGCGGCATTGGAACGGAACCCCCGTCATAAACCGGGGACTGTACTACTGTACATGCATTTAATAGCTGCAGCCGTACTACAATTGTGAATTATCCAGTGCTATACAATTCCTATCATCAACTGAAACTTGTATAATTCAAGCTCTGAAAGCTGTTTGTACAATACCTAGCAAGAGGAACGACAAGGTAGATGGTACAAATGAGGTACAAGCTGCATTAAAAACCACAAAGACATCTACCAGCCTTTTCAACAGTCTCAGAATGACTCCACTTTCTTGGATTCAAAGGCAGACCTTTCTCACCCTGCAATACTATTGTAAATCACTTGTACACTTGCAAATTTCACACCTGATAGCTGACATTCGAAGGAATCGTACAAGGACCTGGGAATTCAATGTGACTCAGTGTCAAACAAATTCACTCCAGCCTCAATCAGGAAGCCCACAATTAACAGCATCTCGTATGAAATGCTGACAAGAATTCATACAAAATGCACAAGACAGAACACAGTAGAACTCATTTCCGGTACAAACTCAGAAAGGGAGATTCTGCAATAACTTATGTTCACACAGATTAGATAACAGTGGTGAAGCCTCAATTCACATCTAACCCCACTTTTCTGCACAATTAATTCTGAGCAGAGATTGGTGTGAGAGCAGCTAAATGCTTTGTGCAACAATGACAAGTCTCAGCAAAGACCTCGATGCCAATTCATTTAAACGCAACAGTTGCATAACAGTCTCGGCAAAGACCTCAAAACCGATTCATTTAAACGGAACAGTTGCACGACAATCTCGGCAAAGACCTCAACGGCGACTCATTTATATGCAAGAGTCCAATGCAGAAACACACTACACAGGGATACTAAATGTCATCAGTCTTTTGTCCTAACACCTGCAGTCTACTTGTTGAAGTTCAGATCATTTCTCAAGAAAGGGCAGGAATGTAAAGTTTCCAGTTGTTCATAGTACAGATTACTGCTTGTGCTTGAAGCTGGGATGCTTTTCATAACACATATGTTCTTTAGAAAAAAAAACTTGCCACAGATCATGAATAGACCTGAACCATCCTTTCATATCCTGATGGTAAAATGGCAGACTTCAGTAGTGACAAGTGTTAACTCTAATAAAACATTCGGCCCCCGGGATTCACAGGGGATGCATACCACTAACCCCCCCAGAATAGCTCAAATCTGCGAGTACTTAAAACCCCCCTAAAACCACTTATTACTGCCTATTTTGATAGTTCATACACCAAAAAACCCTCTAAAAATGCTTATACCTGAACATTTTAATAGTTTGATCACAAAAAGTGCATTTAGTCACAAAAACGAATGAAAATACAGTAATTTGTGAATATGTTTCTATGAAAAATATTGCAAGTAATGTGTATATATGTTCCACGGAGAAGTCCGCAAATACCTGTAGGTGAAGCTGCAAATCCGTAACCGTGTGCATGTGAGTGAAGTTGCGCTTTAAGTCATTTGTCTGTCCATGGGTTCTAGGAAAATTCGCCGTGGGAAAATTTGCAGTAGGAAATCTCGCCACAAGAATTTTCGCCTCAGGAAATTTCGCCGAATAGGAAAAATTGCCGCAAGACATTTTTGCCGTAAAACAATTATTTGTGATAAAAAGCGTGGTTTCTGAAGTACCTTTTTATCACTTTCAAACAACCAAGTTTGGCTTTCTAAGTTTCTGATAAGTAAACAACCAATAAGGAAATCAAATAATTATTTTTTTTACTATGATCAAATGAAAATATGTAGACCATTTATAAAATACTTTATTATTTAAGAAAATATCCTTTAAAAAAGATTCGTTATTTAAGAACATACATAAAATAAAACAGAAAAAATGTAATAATTTAAAACTGTGCAGATTCCGTGCAATACTACGTATATAGTCTCTTTTCTGCGCAGAATTGTACCCAATTACTTGTCGTTGGAGTCTTGTGTTGATATCACTATATACCTTTTTCGTTCCTTCTGCGTCTCCTCGATCTGATATCACTATATACCTTTTTCATTCCTTCTGCGTCTCCTCGATCTGATATCACTATATACCTTTTTCGTTCCTTCTGCGTCTCCTCGATCTAAGTCACACTTTTTCTTTCTTGCTAAAATCTCTTCCTTTTTTAGATACGAAATAAGTTTCCAAAGATTTGGATGCATATTTGTCATTGAGCTTTGCAGTGCATTATGGTAGCCTTCTATGCTGTTGTTCGTTCTGCTTCTATTAAGCTTAACTCGTTCGAAAACATTCCATAATGCAATAGGAAAAGTAGGCTCCACTCTTCGATGTCGCTCTCCTCTACCCCGTTCTCCTCCTATATAGTGCATTTCGAAATAAGATACTAATTCTTGGGGCAAATTGTCATCATCTGATAACTCGATAGATCCGTCAATAACATCTTGCACAGGAAGAAAAGCTAATGCGGTCAAACATTTGATTTTGTTGTTGAATTCTGCGTCTGTTTGATAACGCGACTTTAAACCGAGATCCACAATGTGCCTATAAATATTCTTTGCCATATGAAATAAACAACCTGTTAACTTTGTTGTTGAAAATACAGCAGAAAAGGCGTTAATACTAGCTTTTTCAAAATCGACCATCAAGGTTTCAGGTTGTGATGATGGGCGTAAGTCCTTCAAGGCACTGAAAAGTCTGCTGTAAGTTACTTGAGATTTGTCAGGTAGCAAGACAAAAATATGTGGTATACTAATATTCTTTATAACAATATGTAATGTGAACAATTGGTAATATATCTCTGGGCTGCATTTAAACGTGCCGTCACACGCCCAGTCCTTGTTTTTCTCAAGGTCATCTAGCCCAGCTTTTGTGCCAAACACTAAAATTCTGTCTGAACAATCTTCCCCACTATCGTATAATAAAAACTGATCACCATTTTCAAGAAATCTATATTCTCCTGGTATAATATACCCACTTCTTCCGGTTGGGATCGGGGGAGCTTGATTTTCCTTTTGCCTCCAGCCTCTAATACTGCGCGACAAATGTGCTTTAGTGGGCAGCAACGCCAATGCATTTGAATCTAAACTAGATGCAACTTCGGCAATTAATGACCGTGAAGAGGTTTGTGAATTGGTGGCTGCTGATTTCATTTTCTTTTTTGCTTCGTAAACTTTAGGCTTAGAAGGATGGGCAGGATGGCAATGCTCGCCGACTGTTTTGCATATAGATACCCTATCATCTTCCAACTTGGTATGAACTCTTGCTTTACATCCCATAGAATCACACTTCCAATATGTTTTCTCACCGTATTTTCGATCTAATTGGTAAATATAGTTAAGATTGTCAACTAATTTCAGTCCTCCTCTGCTGGTTTCCATTTGATAGACCATCGTCTTGGGTTGGCTGCCTACAAAAAACTGTAGTCGAATATATAAAGAACTTTTAAAGTAAAAAAAAATAATTACTTGGTTGTTTGAAAGCGATAAAATGGTACTTCAGAAACCACACTGTTTTTATCACAAATACATGTTTTACGGCAATATTGCCTTGCCTTGCGGCGATTTTTCCTAATCGGCGAAATTTCCTATTAGGCGAAATTTCCTGAGGCGAATTTTCCTACGGCAAATTTTCCGGACAAGCTGTCCATGTTGTGATGGGGGACCAAGCGAAGGGTCACGATGTAGGCACTTGGCAGGTCGGATCTTTGAGGTAAATAAGGTTAGCATTTTATGTCCGCCTTTGATTTCTCCTGCCACACATGTATACACGATCCACAACAAGCTTGTACAGGCAGTCCCCAGTTTATGACGGGGGTTCCGTTTTTATGCCACATCGTCAACCGAAAATTGTCATAAGCCGAAAAATTGTTGAAAATCGTAAAAAATCCTAAGAAAACGTTACTTTTAATGCTCTGGGTGTACTGTATTGAAAACGACGTAAACTGCATTTTTATTGAGCTTTTCATCAAAAAAACTTCCAAATTTTTATTATTCTGCCGTTTTGGATCCATATTTCTTCCGTTGGATCGGCGTAACCATGAAACATGCGTCGTAAACCGGGAAATAATTTCTGATGAATATATTTGAAAAGCGTCATAACCTTGGAACATTGTGAACCGGGCCCGTCGTAAACCGGGGACTGCCTGTACTGCCAAAATCGCTCAAAACTTGTCTGTCTGGTTCTGGTTCTGAACTCAAACATGGCTGCCAGTGACATGCAGCAGTGGTGGTTCATCATTAGCTACTCATGGCCAGGGTTTTGAAAAGTTACTCTCTGGAAAAGTAACATTTGAGAACCATTGCTTGAGCAGCCGAACACTAATCGATGACTGCTGCTGCTTATCACTAGCAACCATGTTTGAGTTCTGAACCAGACAGACAAGTTTGTACCTATTGACCAAAATGACTAAGAGCATCACTGGTGAAGTCTGTCAGTTTTGCCATCAGGATGTGAAGGGACGCGTCAGACCTAATTATGATTGGTCACACAATCTCTTCAAAAGAACGTGCGTATGACGAAGGCCGTCCCACCTACAAGAACTGGCAATAGTCTGTATGGACCCTACAAGATCTGGCAAGCCTGCAAGGACCCTACAAGAACAGGCAATAGTCTGCATGGACCCTGCAAGAATTGGCAACAGTCTGTATGGTCAACTCAGAGCTTTCCATTGATGTCCTTTCATGGAAAATGATCTGAACAACTAGTTCCAGTCTCCTATTCCAAGATCATTAGCAATTCCAGAATTCCAGCAAATGGCTATTCCCACTTCAATGACGGCACTACCTTCCCACAGGGCAGGGATTGGACTGAATTGAACTGAATGTAGAATTTAAGCCAAAGGTCAAACACTGGGACCAATGAGGTCATTCAGCGCTGCAACGGAAAATATTAAAAGTTTGAAAAGGTGTAACAGGAGGAAAACCTCAAAGTAGTTACACTCTGAATCAATTGTTAGGAGAAAGAGGGTTGAGGAAAGTAATAAGATGGAAGAAAAAGAATATGAAAGGAGGTAGAGTAAAAGGAACGAAAGGGGTTAGAGCAGCTAGGGGCCTAAGGAAGGCACGCTGCAAAGAACCTTAAGTAATGCCAAGGACAGGGAAAGGAACGTTATTCAGGTCTACAGCGCTACATGCAGGAGAAACTGCCGTAGGTGACCCCATGCAAAGCAAGGGAAACTTACCTCTGAAGCACCTGCAGGTTTCTGGTGCTCCCGGAGCCTCTTGCTGTGTCTGGGGTTGACATCGGGTATTGGGGAGCTGAGGGCCAATCTTCTCCAAGTCTCTTGGCTTGACAGTCATCTGAACACTTGGTTTTTGTTGAGTGTCCATAGTACAGGCTTTTATGCACTGCTGTGCCATTACGAACGGCAGGGCTCAAACAGCGGTTGCACAAAGGACGGTCCTCTGTAAAATTACCTGCAAGCAAATAAGCAAACGGTTAAAAATATACACAAACTCCCAAGTCTTTTTCAAGATTAAACATTACAACAATCAAAGCACCAAATACAATTATAACTTTGACTCTAATCAATTTGATTTTACCTCCCACACCCTACAAAGTTTGACACAACTAACAATGATCGTAGATGACTGTAGAATCTTGTACATCTCCTTCTCTGACCGAAACCTTTATGAGTTGGTTAAGTTACGATTTTTTTCGCCAACTCTTCATTTTCTTGCATTTTATAAAACAGGTTTATTAAACATATATGGCAACAGTGAATGGGCTGGCCTAATCTATGCTAGACGAAGGCTCGCCCAAAAATCCTAACCTAACCCTGCATAGTCTATAAAAAATTAATTAAAACTTATCGAAATTGTGACAAATCCAAAGAACTAAGAAATGAAAACAATTACATCAATTATCAAATACCAATCAAATAACAATTGCCAAATTAAATAATACAATAAAATATAGAATTTAGGACAAAGACCAAGCGCTGGGACCTACGAGGTCGTTCGGCAGCGAGACGGAAATTAACCTTAAAGAGGTTTTGAAGTCGTAACAAGCGGAAATCCTCGTAGTTGCACTATGAATCAATTGTTAGGAGAGGGTTGAGGAAAGTAAGATGAAAGGAGGTACAGTAAAAGGAAAGAAAGGGATCAGAGCTAGCCACATTATCTGCGGGTCCAGTTCGTTGTGTACACTGCACGCCTACTTCAGGCCTGGCCCAGGGGAGAACTGTAGAACACCTCTGCATGGGGTACTCCCTTGGAAGTTGACGTGTTCTATAGTATTTTGGTGGTTTATCAAGAATTTTATCATTATTTTTGGTGGCTGAGTGTAATTAACCTCTGTAATTAACCTGTGTAATTAACATGCAATTAACCCCTGTAATTAACTTATGTAATCAACCTGTAATTAACTTCTGTAATTAACATGCAATTAACCTCTGTAATTAACATCCATAATTAACATCCATCATTAACCTCTGTAATTAACATGCAAATAGCCTCTGTAATAATCCCATAATTAACTGTTAATTAACATGCAATTAACCAATTAACATCTGAAAATAACCTCTGTAATCACCCTGTAATTAACCTCTGATGTTATAAATGCAATTAACCTCTGTAATCAACCTCTGTAATTAACCTCAGAACCGACATGTTATTGTAAGCTGGCCATCCTGGAATGCTGTTGTCATAGGAAAGCTTTTGGTAAAAAGTGGAGTTCCTTCACCCGGGGGTCTGGGGGCAGAGGCCCTGCCCCCCCTGGGTAAGTAACATGGCTAGGTTAAGTCAGGTTAGGTTAGGGTATGTTAGGTTAGTACAGTTCCTTCTATAATAGGTTTCCCCAGTCAATCCCTTCTCGAACACAGGGCTCCCTGATGACTTCCGCAGGCGCGGAACCATTCCGTGAAAACAACGAGGCGGTCCGGTCATTCTCCCGTTTCCAAAAGCCCGCATACCCAAAGGGTGCCCGACCATACTGGATAGATATGAGGTTAATAATAAGTGACTGAGCAGAGGACAAATCAGATATGCCTGTAAACTACAGGCACGGACGGCCATGCTGTTGCCATGTTGTTGGTGTGGGGTGGTTCCGCACATGGGCAGGTCATGAGGGAGCCCTATGCTCAAGAAGGGGCTGGCTAAGGAGACCATGTTGGAGGCAGCAGCTGCAATGGGCACAAGAAGACAAGGGTATGGTCAGAGTAAACACAACATTGCAATGACAAATACAAGAATAAATTACAATAAAGGGAAAACTCAAGAAGAAAACCAGGGCATGATAATATCAAACATATGTTAATTACAGGGTAATTACAGGGTAATTACAGGATAATTACAGTCGACCGCCAAAAAATAAAGGTAATTTGTTAATAAGGAATGAAAATAGGTTATTTTTCACAAGACTCCCAAATTATATTTCATATTTTTCTTGGGTAAATTAACATAATACTGTCCCACCCCCAACCCCGCTCCATGGGTAATAGGGCAAAACTGTAACCAGTAAACACCCCCTGGGGTACGTTAGGTGGGTATATTTAGGTTTTTTGTAGTGCCCCGTCATTTCCTACCCATTTTTGCAGGAAAAATCATTTTGGGTTTTTCATCCTAAAATTGGGGTCCCGCGGGCATTCACACGCTCCTTGGGGTATTTTGGGGCATCCGCTGTTTAATTCTGTCACAATTATTGTTAATGAGGTCACTTACCCGTTAATTAAAGGCAATTTGTTGCTCACTGCTTCTGTAGGAGTAGTAGTAGTATTAAGCGGGATTTTCTTTGAAACGGCCCACCCTTTTTCTCGTTTTATTCCTGCTTTGCTTGTGTTTGTCTGTGTTTGTTGTGCTTGTGTTCGTTTTTACGTTGTTTTTGCTTGTGCTTGTTTAAATATATTGTGCCTGTGTTCGGTTTCAAGTTTGTTTTCCTTGTGCTTGTTCAGGATTATCGTGCCTGTGTTCGTTTTTAAGCTTATTTTGATTTGCTTTCTTCAAGATTTAACTCCTCTTGGGTGTTCCTGTGTTCCTTTATATTCAGGGAACATTCTAGTACCATTTTCTCCAATAAACTCTTAAGATAAGTCTTTATAAAAGTTCCTTTTCTTTCACGGAACATTTTAATACCCTTTTCGACAAGTAGAGACTTCGTTCGTATTATTTAGCTTTGATCTCTTCTCAAGATGTGGCCACATAACTGTAAGCCAAGGTAATTCTTGCCTTATTGAAGTAATTATTATTCATATTAAATGCAATTAATCTATTTCGAGTTACTTTTAACCACAAAGATTGCATTAATGATTATGATAATCACATAAGTAAAGTTGAAGTCAGGATCAAAGATGTATGTACGAATGCATAGGACCTAAAAATAACTCTACTGACCGCCTGCTTACACCAGTCTCTCTCTCTCTCTCTCTCTCATAAATACCAGATCTCCTTTGCAATGTTGAAATACTTGAAATATAAACAAATGAACTGTCATTAGGCCTAGCCTGAACTCTACTCAATGATGTCACATTTTGTTTCCGAAAACTTTGATAAGGCTCAAAAAATTCCATTTCCATTAATTTCAAAAACTTATTTAACGTCAGAATTTGACTAAAATCAGTAAAAATGAATCATTTCTATTAATTACATAATTACAGAATGATTTTGAATGAGTGGAAGAAATTGAGAAATGAATGACACTTTTTCGAAATATTTCGAATCTGATGCAACGATACGAACGCAGATGACAGCCAGGTTATACCTTGATGGATTTAAACCCTTCGTGATATCAATTCAATAACAACTTTCTATATTATTGCTATGGCTTCCTAGAGTATAAATCTAAATAGGTATGAGAGAGAGAGAGAGAGAGAGAGAGAGAGAGAGAGAGAGAGAGAGAGAGAGAGAGAGAGAGAGAGAGAGAGAGAGAGAGAGAGAGAGACCAGAAAAATTTCATATTTATTTTTGCCTTTAAGGAAAATCAGTTCCGAACTTAATATTCAGGTTAATTTTAATGGGTCTTAAAATATAGTCAAACCTTTGCCATATGTCTATTAATGAATTTATCCATCTATAATTATTCTCTATAAAGCAAAGGAATCTAAAAGCAAAATACTCTGTTATTCAGCATTTAAATTATTAACGGACTTTTGTTCTGACTTAAAACTCACAACATACTGTGGCTCCAATTAGCACTTACATTATTTGTAATCTCAGGAGACTATGACAAACTTCATTTTAAGTTAAGACTCGTCTTAAGTGTGACCAATACAACTGAGGCCACTTAATGTACTTCAATAAGTGTTATAACTTGTCATTAAACACATTTATAGAACTGTTACTTGATAATTCCTTGATACAGGTTTTCTGTGTAGACTGATCTAATTGTCAGCTGAACATACAAGCTCAGATACACCAGGGGTGTAAGTATATCCACAATTTTTATCTGCAAACCTTGCCCACAAGTGTAATTATCAACTGTTATGTTAAATGTGTGAGCTTTGAAAGGAAATCCTTGCTTCATACACAGCTACAGGGCATAGCTGTATACTGTCTTCGGAGCTAAAATTTGAAATTCCAAGAATAGCTCTATACACAGACCATAATTGAAGGTTATTTCAACTCTACAGGTTGATCTATGCCATTGAGAGAAAAGTTCAGGAAATTGAAGAGCTTATTTTTATACTTTGAGTACATTTGGACAATGAGCAAGGGGATTCAGGCTTCTTTCTTCAACTTAAGCAAAGATAAAAGTATTTTTCTATTAACTTTTCACCTTTCTATTACGCTTAAGTAAACTAGTCACTTTGGCCATAAACAATTTGTAGTCCCCACTCAAGGATCTCATCAATGACCCTTGAACCCTGTGGTAGGTTTTCAGTTTGACAGCATTGTTTACTCATTTGAAATGACAAGGGTAAAAAATATATAAAATTTTAAATAGCTTAATTTATTGTAATAAGTCCTTTCACATACATATTAAAAGTTTTCTTTAGATAGCTCATTACTTAGTTTGATAGCATGAAAGTAACTCCTAAGAAATTTGTTTTAAATATAACAAAATTCATAAATTTAGATGTAGTTATCTTAAATAACTAATATAACCAAGTTAACCAGTAGCTACAAAATCAATTAACACTACAGAATATACAAAAAAAAAATTGAGCATTTCAGTTTGGGAGCACACTTCAGAGCCAGTAACTCACTTAACAAAATACAAAGAATAAATTAAAAAGATAATTCATACACTGTTTCCACTTGCACATCAAAATTACAATATACAAGGTTGGGAAAGAGTTACTTCAAAAATACTTTGGTAACAAAGAAAAAAAAAAGTAAATAGGCTATACCAGAGGTAACTGCAAAAGTCTAAAGATTCAGTTAGGCTTTACAATTAGCCACAAGTTATAATATACCAGAGTTCTTAAGATTCAGTTAAGTTTAGCAACAGGTGATTGGGATTCATAATATGTCTTAATAGATTTCTATTAAGATTAGGTTTAAATAAGAAAATGTATAAAGTATGAGGTAATGACAAAATTCTTAGAACAGATTGTTATGATGTACACAAAGCAACAGTGATAGATCCACAACAGAATCTATAAAAGTTCCCTTCAATAATTGCATTATTGCAAAATAAAATTCCTATTGAGAGAACAGGTGAAAGCTTCAAATCACACAAATAGGGACTAGTTAATTCAACTTTCAGGACCCAGTCATAAAAGATGTTCCCATGAGTCTGGGCATTTAACTTAACTAGACTAACTAAATTAAGCTAGCATTTGCTTCCAAACAATTTGAAAACTGAGGAAAACAAGAACACTAAACAAGTCAAACATTGAATGTCTACACAGCAACAAGAGAAAAAATGAAAAATAAACCCAGTTAATTACCTCCAGGAGAATTGCACAATAGTACAATGTATGCTTTACATAATGCAGTTCCACAAACCCTTGCAATTCCTAAAGTGTGGCAGCCCTGAGACTAACACTAAGTTCCTTAAATAAGTAAATCATTAGTTCATTCAATCCACTTAAACTAGTAAAGTATCAATATCAAGCAGACATTGGCCACATTCCATCAGCACAGCCAAGCTTCAATTCTTCCCACTCAGCAGCCAAGAGAGAAGTCGGCTATGAACAGCACTTGAAACAGCAGACATCAGTACAGCAACACTTCAAAGCACAGCAGAAATCAGTCTTGTCACAGAGGTTCCATAAAACAGCAGAAATTGAACTTCCAGAGGGTAAGATGGCTTCCATCAGAGGACCCAGACAGCAATCAAAGAAGAACTGATTCTCTTAAATTTGTGGGTCCTTCTCATCGCCTCTGAATAATGGTCCCAAGGGCTGTGAAAAAGAATGGAGGAAGCTTTATGAAGCTTAGTTACCTCATCACACCAATAGGTGGCAGGCTGGTCACAAGTGGCCCCTCTCTTACCCTAAATTTAAGCAAAAAAAAAAAAAAAAAAAAAAAAAGATGTCAGATTAAATCTAATTATTTTTAATGTTAATTATTGCTTAAGTTAAAATTAAAGTTAATTCATGGGTCAGTCATGAAATATATGAATATATATACTTAAAATTTCCCCATAAAAACAATTAGCATTTATTTGCTGCCTAATATACCTTTGCATTAATGTACAATGATCTTAAGAAGCCATTTTAAGAATATGTGTTATATGCCAAATGACCTCTAGAGTATATTCACATAAATACAAATATCCCTTTTAATTCACTACTTCATAAATAAAGCTAAAGTCTCATTTAAAGTCATTTTAAAGCCCCATTGCCTTCTAATTCATTAACATGAACCTAAAAAAAAGATCGATTTAAAAGCCATCATGCAATAAAACCGGTTTCTTAGCTGTCAAAATTGACCTTGAAAATGGAGTTGACCTTGAAAAAGTAAGGCTGTAGTGAATAGTGATTCCAAGACTGATCAAATTTATATTTGTAATTTATCAATAAATACGTAATTTCTTCCATAAAATTTAATAAAAAAACTTATAATCAATTAATTTAATCTTTGAAGACTGATTATATCGCCATTATAATGATCATAGATGGTTTTTTATATATGAAACATGACCGAAATATTAGGAAAAGCGCCAAATCTTGGGTGTCTAATGACACCTGCTGGAGCCTCCATAGAATAGGTTGAACATGTCGGCTATGAAACTGTAGTAACTCAAATAATAATCGAAATAATATTTATACTTTGTTGATAAAAGTGTAATTTTTTTCATAAAATAAAATATAAAATAATATATATGACATTTTATCTTTAAAAGACTAATTATATTATCATTATAACTATTAAAAATGTCCGATACTTAAGAAGCTTTACCAAAATATTACGAAAACGCAATTAAAAGGGCTGTACTGAAATTCAAGTTGAAAAACAGAGTCAAAATAGGCAATTTAACCAATATTATCATGTTAAAATCCACGAAATCCAATTATATAACAACTTTGATGTATATTCCATCGTTATGGAGGGAAATATCTCAATGAAGCGCCAGAAAAAGGCCAAAAATAACGATAAATAAACACGGATCCGTGACGTCATCAAGAGGCCTTGGAAGGAAGAAGGTAAACAAAACCCTTTTCACGTCTTAAAACGGCTTAATTCACCCTAATTAAGCGGGTAATTATCCCGTAAATCAACATCCAGACTTTCTTTCAGTCATTAGGGACAGTTTTGCGTAGGAATCTCCTGAATTATGCGTTAAATTGAGCTTAAATCGGCGAGATTTGGGTCGACCACAGTGGCTTGGCCTGTGCCATGTGGTCTACCCTATGACTCGAGGCCGGTCGTTTATTTAAGGATTGAATCCTAATTAAGTCGTTATCGTCATCCTAGGATGGTCTTTAATGTAGGATGACTTGATTAGGGTAGGTTAGGATACTTGCTAATCAACATTTAAAGTCAATGTCTGTGTAGTGATTTGTGCATAACATTCCATTGCATTCACTGCAATTGCAGCGTCTGCAAATGGTTTTATCAGCTTCGTTTTGGGGGTCCGAATTGCGTGTGGGGCTTTTGACCCTGTTTTCATTGCAACTGTTGCAGGGAATTGACAGTACGGCGGCTGTACTTAATCCTGGCCTGGTCATGTAGGTGGAGATTCCAAATCGGTTACATAGCTCCAGAAATTGCAACCTGGTCGCTTGCAAGATTATTCAGTGTTTTTGTTTTCCTTTTTGCAATGGTTGCACGCACGGTTCTAATTTAGCCGTGCAGGTGAATAATTTCGATCGAGGGAGATTTGGCGCTGTCGGCGAAAGTATGTCGGGGCGAGCTCTCTGAAACAGCCTGGCACTTGTAGTTACTGAGGTCACCTTAGCTGAGGCACTCCATTCCAAGTGCCGTTTTGGAATGCCCAGAGTCCAGAACAACGCGTTCTGTTCTTGATTGCTCTTTTAGTGTCTGGAATTGGCTACTGTCTGTGTTTGCACTTGTGTACAACATTCAGAGGTACAAACAGGATCTCCAATTAGAATTGTTTACAGAGTGCCCCCTCCCCCCCCCTTTGCCACCCGTAAATTCAGTAAGTTCAGATTTTGTGTAGCGTGCCTGTTCTGTTCATACAGTGTGTTGTGTTTAAGGATGAAAAAACGTATAGTACTGTCTTGATTTTGCAACGTACTGTACTTGTGTAGGCATGAAGAGTACAGTAACCAGTTTACAAGCAATTCGAAGTACAAACGGCTGTCCAGAACATAACTCTTTTGTAAGTAGGGCGGCGTCTGTGTTCATCTCTGCTAAGAGTGATAGTTTCTGTGAGGTTTCCTGACGTGTTTAACTATAATCAGTTATTGTCGTAGACGAAAGACGCTGTCAGCTCTTCTTGTCGTACGTGACCTTGACACGTCGAGATGGGTGTGGTATTATTCGTAGTCGTTAGGGAGTTCAGTCCCTGTGGAACTTCTCCAGAGTTCCAGACGTCCTTTATTCCTCACACTATTGGACTGTGGAACCGGCTCCCTGAGGATGTCGTGCAATGGGAACTTCAAAAGTTCAGGTGAAGATGCAATGCATTACTAACCTAATGCATTTTTATCTGTTTATTAATTTATTAATTTTTTTTCTTTTTAATAAGTGAGATCTTTTCTTTCTGTATGTCTCATTACCTTCTCTTACTTCTTCCTAATGAGCTCCTTCTTATTCTTTGGAAGCTCGAGTTTCAAGTCAGTGGACCCTTTGGTGGCTTGTTCCATATGAAGAGGTTTCATCTTCTGAATAATAATAATAATAATAATAGATTTGATGTTTTTCTTTACCGTAGCCTGTAAGGCTGTTGAATTGAATTTCATGCATACTGTAAAATCTTTAAGTAACTGACAGATTCTTCTGTATTTACAGCCTAAGCGAAGGTGGTCTTGACGAAGACACTAGATTTTGGAAAGGAACAAGCGACGTATCGACACCTGAAGCCATCGGAAGATTGTTTCGCATGTGACGTGAGTGTAATTACACTTGAGTGAGTGTATTTTAGTATGATTTTGTACATTCAGGTGTCTGATTCATTTTTTGTCGATGAGTAAATTGTAATGGTTGCAGTGCAAATGTAAGTTTTGGTATTGTTTACTGTAATTGTGAAGATTTGAGGTACATCTTGTTGAATATGTATTTGGTACAGCTTGCGAGTTGGGGCCAAAGTAAGTCAGCAATATTCTCTCATTCGGTTACATTTTTAAGCCTTTTGAGATTCCTGATTGGGCCTCCAAAAACTTATTTCCTTTTCATGTCTCAGAGTATATTTTTCATTGTATGAAGCTGATTATGGTGTCATTTTGAATCCTAATCTTTAGGATGTATGACATTCTGTCCAGAATTGGAAAAAGACAATACTACGAAGTCAAAATGATGAGTAGAATTCGGTCAGAGATTTTCTACAGATGACGCCACTTGCAGTCGTCAGGGAATATTTTGGTGTGATTTTTTTACAAGGGTTGTAATATTACATGTGGATATCAGATCTAATTCCTGTATTATATATTTTGTAAATTTTCATATTACAGTATATTATGTATTCTTTATCCTTTAGCATGAGTGCACATTCATATCGCACATGAAAAACAGACTAGTAGCTTGCAAAGTCAGCCTCTCAAGGCAAGAATACTCTTTTGTGAAGCGATTAAGATCATAGCAAAGAGAAATAGTCAATAATTCAAGATAAAGAGATGTAAATAGATATACTTTTGATAACAATTTAAAAAAAAATATGTTTGCCTGTCAGCTTAATATACATCTTCCTTTTTACAGGTGACAGTGTGACTGTCGGGTGGAGAAGATGGGCAGGAATTTGAAGAAGGAAGAAAGCACCATGTACATGGAACACTGGAGTTTGCCATAACTGATGCAGTAGTCTTTAGACTGAAACATCATGAAAGTCTTTGTGGGTGAGTGTAAAACAACCCAAGTTGTGTTATATTGAATAGAGGGAAGTATATCCAGGTTTGGAAAATCTAGACCTTAGGAGACATGGTCGTGGAGGGTTAATGGACGGTGTCGTTAGCTTGGAGTTTCTGTATTTTCTGAGTTACAGGAGCTGAATGTGAGCTTCTTGGAAAGAGGAAAGAGTAATCTGTTCCTTGTGTGTTCTAGAGGGTGATACATTCAATAAGGAATCCAGGAATCCTCTCGAGTCTTGCAGTGTCCCGTCGGCCCCAAGCTGCAACCCCTTTCATTCTTTTGATTGTACCTCTGTTCATATTCTCTCTCTCCCATCTTACTTTCCTCAACCCTCTCCTGAGAATTTTTCATTGTTCTTCAAGAGGCATTCCTCCTGTTACACCTTTCAAACCTCTTCATTCCTCTCAGTTTCCCTTGTAGGTCCCAGAGCTTGGCCTTTGGCCCAGATTTTATATAGTATTCCATTCCATTCCAACAAGGACTCCTCTCCAGTCTTGCCAAATAAAATACCAAAGGGACTGTAGGAATGCAGGGTTCCTTGTGGTGTCCATCTTTACTCTTTCTGTTTGCTAAATGGCCTTCCTCTGTTGATGTATCTGCCAGGATCTTATGTCTTCAAATGTCTTGTGTTTCTGAAGGTGACTGGTTGCGATGTTGACACATCCAGAAGACCACCGTCAAAGAAAACAGTGTGTTTTCAAGTTAGTTCCTTGGGTATGAATATGTGACAATACAGTACAGGCAGTTCCTGGTTGTCGGCGGGGGTTCTGTTCTTGGTGGCACGACGATAACCGAAAATCGCCGGCGACTGAAAGTAAAGTCTACGGGCTCTGAAAAAATCGTACGGCGCTGACGACTGGTTATTGGCACCGTAATGAAAACTATATTTTGTATAGAGAATTTCCTTCAGCAGTACTTTATAGCACAATATACTGTACTGTAAAATGATGAAAGCCTAACTTTGAATCCTTTGGGATGAACATACTTTCATTCCTCCATGTTGTTGCTGTACTGTAATCCGACTGTTCTAGTATGTACAGGCTGTTACTTACTGTTGCTGATGATTGTGAAGTAGGAACATATTAGTCCGTAATGAAAGTGTTAAAATTAGAACTGCACAGTGTACAGTTTGTAATATATACAGTGTCTACCCATTATTCATAGAAAATTCACCCATTCGCGATATTTTTCACTGATCACCCACCCTCCAGTCACCAAACATACCAAATTGCAGCCCTCTAGCCTTTCGGTGGCCTTGATTGTACGCTGTACAGGAAACTATTGAGGCTAGAGGGCTGCAAATTGGCATGTTGATCACCCACCCTCCAATCACCAAACATAGCAAATTGCAGCCCTCTAGCCTTTCGGTGGCCTTGATTGTACGCTGTACAGGAAACTATTGAGGCTAGAGGGCTGCAAATTGGCATGTTGGTCACCCACCCTCCAGTCACCAAACATACCAAATTGCAGCCCTCTAGCCTTTCGGTGGCCTTGATTGTACGCTGTACAGGAAACTATTGAGGCTAGAGGGCTGCAAATTGGCATGTTGGTCACCCACCCTCCAGTCACCAAACATAGCAAATTGCAGCCCTCTAGCCTTTCGGTGGCCTTGATTGTACGCTGTACAGGAAACTATTGAGGCTAGAGGGCTGCAAATTGGCATGTTGATCACCCACCCTCCAATCACCAAACATAGCAAATTGCAGCCCTCTAGCCTTTCGGTGGCCTTGATTGTACGCTGTACAGGAAACTATTGAGGCTAGAGGGCTGCAAATTGGCATGTTGGTCACCCACCCTCCAGTCACCAAACATACCAAATTGCAGCCCTCTAGCCTTTCGGTGGCCTTGATTGTACGCTGTACAGGAAACTATTGAGGCTAGAGGGCTGCAAATTGGCATGTTGATCACCCACCCTCCAGTCACCAAACATAGCAAATTGCAGCCCTCTAGCCTTTCGGTGGCCTTGATTGTACGCTGTACAGGAAACTATTGAGGCTAGAGGGCTGCAAATTGGCATGTTGATCACCCACCCTCCAATCACCAAACATAGCAAATTGCAGCCCTCTAGCCTTTCGGTGGCCTTGATTGTACGCTGTACAGGAAACTATTGAGGCTAGAGGGCTGCAAATTGGCATGTTGGTCACCCACCCTCCAGTCACCAAACATACCAAATTGCAGCCCTCTAGCCTTTCGGTGGCCTTGATTGTACGCTGTACAGAAAACTATGGAGGCTAGAGGGCTGCAAATTGGCATGTTGGTCACCCACCCTCCAGTCACCAAACATTCCAAATTGCAGCCCTCTAGCCTTTCGGTGGCCTTGATTGTACGCTGTACAGGAAACTATTGAGGCTGGAGGGCTGCAAATTGGCATGTTGGTCACCCACCCTCCAATCACCAAACATAGCAAATTGCAGCCCTCTAGCCTTTCGGTGGCCTTGATTGTACGCTGTACAGGAAACTATTGAGGCTAGAGGGCTGCAAATTGGCATGTTGATCACCCACCCTCCAATCACCAAACATAGCAAATTGCAGCCCTCTAGCCTTTCGGTGGCCTTGATTGTACGCTGTACAGGAAACTATTGAGGCTAGAGGGCTGCAAATTGGCATGTTGGTCACCCACCCTCCAGTCACCAAACATACCAAATTGCAGCCCTCTAGCCTTTCGGTGGCCTTGATTGTACGCTGTACAGGAAACTATTGAGGCTAGAGGGCTGCAAATTGGCATGTTGATCACCCACCCTCCAGTCACCAAACATAGCAAATTGCAGCCCTCTAGCCTTTCGGTGGCCTTGATTGTACGCTGTACAGGAAACTATTGAGGCTAGAGGGCTGCAAATTGGCATGTTGATCACCCACCCTCCAATCACCAAACATAGCAAATTGCAGCCCTCTAGCCTTTCGGTGGCCTTGATTGTACGCTGTACAGGAAACTATTGAGGCTAGAGGGCTGCAAATTGGCATGTTGGTCACCCACCCTCCAGTCACCAAACATACCAAATTGCAGCCCTCTAGCCTTTCGGTGGCCTTGATTGTACGCTGTACAGAAAACTATGGAGGCTAGAGGGCTGCAAATTGGCATGTTGGTCACCCACCCTCCAGTCACCAAACATTCCAAATTGCAGCCCTCTAGCCTTTCGGTGGCCTTGATTGTACGCTGTACAGGAAACTATTGAGGCTGGAGGGCTGCAAATTGGCATGTTGGTCACCCACCCTCCAATCACCAAACATAGCAAATTGCAGCCCTCTAGCCTCAGCAGTTTTCATTTTATTCAAGGTTAAAGTTAGCCATAATCGTGCTTCTGGCAACGATATAGGATAGGCCACCACTGGGTTGTGGTTAAAGTTTCATGGGTAAAGTTTCATGGGCCGTATCTCACAGCATTATACCGAGACCACCAAAGGATAGATCTATTTTGGGTGGCCTTGATTGTACGCTGTACAGAAAACTATTGAGGCTAGAGGGCTGCAAATTGGCATGCTGATCACCCACCCTCCAATCACCAAACATACCAAATTGCAGCCCTCTAGCCTTTCGGTGGCCTTGATTGTACGCTGTACAGAAAACTATGGAGGCTAGAGGGCTGCAAATTGGCATGTTGATCACCCACCCTCCAATCACCAAACATACCAAATTGCAGCCCTCTAGCCTTTCGGTGGCCTTGATTGTACGCTGTACAGAAAACTATTAAGGCTAGAGGGCTGCAAATTGGCATGTTGATCACCCACCCTCCAATCACCAAACATACCAAATTGCAGCCCTCTAGCCTTTCGGTGGCCTTGATTGTACGCTGTACAGGAAACTATTGAGGCTAGAGGGCTGCAAATTGGCATGTTGGTCACCCACCCTCCAGTCACCAAACATACCAAATTGCAGCCCTCTAGCCTTTCGGTGGCCTTGATTGTACGCTGTACAGAAAACTATGGAGGCTAGAGGGCTGCAAATTGGCATGTTGGTCACCCACCCTCCAGTCACCAAACATTCCAAATTGCAGCCCTCTAGCCTTTCGGTGGCCTTGATTGTACGCTGTACAGGAAACTATTGAGGCTAGAGGGCTGCAAATTGGCATGTTGGTCACCCACCCTCCAGTCACCAAACATACCAAATTGCAGCCCTCTAGCCTTTCGTTGGCCTTGATTGTACGCTGTACAGAAAACTATGGAGGCTAGAGGGCTGCAAATTGGCATGTTGGTCACCCACCCTCCAGTCACCAAACATTCCAAATTGCAGCCCTCTAGCCTTTCGGTGGCCTTGATTGTACGCTGTACAGGAAACTATTGAGGCTGGAGGGCTGCAAATTGGCATGTTGGTCACCCACCCTCCAATCACCAAACATAGCAAATTGCAGCCCTCTAGCCTCAGCAGTTTTCATTTTATTCAAGGTTAAAGTTAGCCATAATCGTGCTTCTGGCAACGATATAGGATAGGCCACCACTGGGTTGTGGTTAAAGTTTCATGGGTAAAGTTTCATGGGCCGTATCTCACAGCATTATACCGAGACCACCAAAGGATAGATCTATTTTGGGTGGCCTTGATTGTACGCTGTACAGAAAACTATTGAGGCTAGAGGGCTGCAAATTGGCATGCTGATCACCCACCCTCCAATCACCAAACATACCAAATTGCAGCCCTCTAGCCTTTCGGTGGCCTTGATTGTACGCTGTACAGAAAACTATGGAGGCTAGAGGGCTGCAAATTGGCATGTTGGTCACCCACCCTCCAATCACCAAACATAGCAAATTGCAGCCCTCTAGCCTTTCGGTGGCCTTGATTGTACGCTGTACAGGAAACTATTGAGGCTAGAGGGCTGCAAATTGGCATGTTGATCACCCACCCTCCAGTCACCAAACATACCAAGTTGCAGCCCTCTAGCCTTTCGGTGGCCTTGATTGTACGCTGTACAGGAAACTATTGAGGCTAGAGGGCTGCAAATTGGCATGTTGATCACCCACCCTCCAGTCACCAAACATACCAAATTGCAGCCCTCTAGCCTTTCGGTGGCCTTGATTGTACGCTGTACAGGAAACTATTGAGGCTAGAGGGCTGCAAATTGGCATGTTGATCACCCACCCTCCAGTCACCAAACATACCAAATTGCAGCCCTCTAGCCTTTCGGTGGCCTTGATTGTACGCTGTACAGGAAACTATTGAGGCTAGAGGGCTGCAAATTGGCATGTTGGTCACCCACCCTCCAGTCACCAAACATACCAAATTGCAGCCCTCTAGCCTTTCGGTGGCCTTGATTGTACGCTGTACAGAAAACTATGGAGGCTAGAGGGCTGCAAATTGGCATGTTGGTCACCCACCCTCCAGTCACCAAACATTCCAAATTGCAGCCCTCTAGCCTTTCGGTGGCCTTGATTGTACGCTGTACAGGAAACTATTGAGGCTAGAGGGCTGCAAATTGGCATGTTGGTTACCCACCCTCCAGTCACCAAACATACCAAATTGCAGCCCTGTAGCCTTTCGGTGGCCTTGATTGTACGCTGTACAGAAAACTATGGAGGCTAGAGGGCTGCAAATTGGCATGTTGATCACCCACCCTCCAGTCACCAAACATACCAAATTGCAGCCCTCTAGCCTTTCGGTGGCCTTGATTGTACGCTGTACAGAAAACTATGGAGGCTAGAGGGCTGCAAATTGGCATGTTGATCACCCACCCTCCAGTCACCAAACATACCAAATTGCAGCCCTCTAGCCTTTCGGTGGCCTTGATTGTACGCTGTACAGAAAACTATGGAGGCTAGAGGGCTGCAAATTGGCATGTTGATCACCCAGCCTCCAATCACCAAACATACCAAATTGCAGCCCTCTAGCCTTTCGGTGGCCTTGATTGTACGCTGTACAGAAAACTATGGAGGCTAGAGGGCTGCAAATTGGCATGTTGATCACCCACCCTCCAATCACCAAACATACCAAATTGCAGCCCTCTAGCCTTTCGGTGGCCTTGATTGTACGCTGTACAGAAAACTATGGAGGCTAGAGGGCTGCAAATTGGCATGCTGATCACCCACCCTCCAATCACCAAACATACCAAATTGCAGCCCTCTAGCCTTTCGGTGGCCTTGATTGTACGCTGTACAGAAAACTATGGAGGCTAGAGGGCTGCAAATTGGCATGTTGATCACCCACCCTCCAATCACCAAACATACCAAATTGCAGCCCTCTAGCCTTTCGGTGGCCTTGATTGTACGCTGTACAGAAAACTATGGAGGCTAGAGGGCTGCAAATTGGCATGTTGATCACCCACCCTCCAATCACCAAACATACCAAATTGCAGCCCTCTAGCCTTTCGGTGGCCTTGATTGTACGCTGTACAGGAAACTATTGAGGCTAGAGGGCTGCAAATTGGCATGTTGGTCACCCACCCTCCAGTCACCAAACATACCAAATTGCAGCCCTCTAGCCTTTCGGTGGCCTTGATTGTACGCTGTACAGAAAACTATGGAGGCTAGAGGGCTGCAAATTGGCATGTTGGTCACCCACCCTCCAGTCACCAAACATTCCAAATTGCAGCCCTCTAGCCTTTCGGTGGCCTTGATTGTACGCTGTACAGGAAACTATTGAGGCTGGAGGGCTGCAAATTGGCATGTTGGTCACCCACCCTCCAATCACCAAACATAGCAAATTGCAGCCCTCTAGCCTCAGCAGTTTTCATTTTATTCAAGGTTAAAGTTAGCCATAATCGTGCTTCTGGCAACGATATAGGATAGGCCACCACTGGGTTGTGGTTAAAGTTTCATGGGTAAAGTTTCATGGGCCGTATCTCACAGCATTATACCGAGACCACCAAAGGATAGATCTATTTTGGGTGGCCTTGATTGTACGCTGTACAGAAAACTATTGAGGCTAGAGGGCTGCAAATTGGCATGCTGATCACCCACCCTCCAATCACCAAACATACCAAATTGCAGCCCTCTAGCCTTTCGGTGGCCTTGATTGTACGCTGTACAGAAAACTATGGAGGCTAGAGGGCTGCAAATTGGCATGTTGGTCACCCACCCTCCAATCACCAAACATAGCAAATTGCAGCCCTCTAGCCTTTCGGTGGCCTTGATTGTACGCTGTACAGGAAACTATTGAGGCTAGAGGGCTGCAAATTGGCATGTTGATCACCCACCCTCCAGTCACCAAACATACCAAGTTGCAGCCCTCTAGCCTTTCGGTGGCCTTGATTGTACGCTGTACAGGAAATTATTGAGGCTAGAGGGCTGCAAATTGGCATGTTGATCACCCACCCTCCAGTCACCAAACATACCAAATTGCAGCCCTCTAGCCTTTCGGTGGCCTTGATTGTACGCTGTACAGGAAACTATTGAGGCTAGAGGGCTGCAAATTGGCATGTTGATCACCCACCCTCCAGTCACCAAACATACCAAATTGCAGCCCTCTAGCCTTTCGGTGGCCTTGATTGTACGCTGTACAGGAAACTATTGAGGCTAGAGGGCTGCAAATTGGCATGTTGGTCACCCACCCTCCAGTCACCAAACATACCAAATTGCAGCCCTCTAGCCTTTCGGTGGCCTTGATTGTACGCTGTACAGAAAACTATGGAGGCTAGAGGGCTGCAAATTGGCATGTTGGTCACCCACCCTCCAGTCACCAAACATACCAAATTGCAGCCCTCTAGCCTTTCGGTGGCCTTGATTGTACGCTGTACAGGAAACTATTGAGGCTAGAGGGCTGCAAATTGGCATGTTGGTCACCCACCCTCCAATCACCAAACATACCAAATTGCAGCCCTGTAGCCTTTCGGTGGCCTTGATTGTACGCTGTACAGAAAACTATGGAGGCTAGAGGGCTGCAAATTGGCATGTTGATCACCCACCCTCCAGTCACCAAACATACCAAATTGCAGCCCTCTAGCCTTTCGGTGGCCTTGATTGTACGCTGTATAGAAAACTATGGAGGCTAGAGGGCTGCAAATTGGCATGTTGATCACCCAGCCTCCAATCACCAAACATACCAAATTGCAGCCCTCTAGCCTTTCGGTGGCCTTGATTGTATGCTGTACAGAAAACTATGGAGGCTAGAGGGCTGCAAATTGGCATGTTGGTCACCCACCCTCCAGTCACCAAACATTCCAAATTGCAGCCCTCTAGCCTTTCGGTGGCTTTGATTGTACGCTGTACAGGAAACTATTGAGGCTGGAGGGCTGCAAATTGGCATGTTGGTCACCCACCCTCCAATCACCAAACATAGCAAATTGCAGCCCTCTAGCCTCAGCAGTTTTCATTTTATTCAAGGTTAAAGTTAGCCATAATCGTGCTTCTGGCAACGATATAGGATAGGCCACCACTGGGTTGTGGTTAAAGTTTCATGGGTAAAGTTTCATGGGCCGTATCTCACAGCATTATACCGAGACCACCAAAGGATAGATCTATTTTGGGTGGCCTTGATTGTACGCTGTACAGAAAACTATTGAGGCTAGAGGGCTGCAAATTGGCATGCTGATCACCCACCCTCCAATCACCAAACATACCAAATTGCAGCCCTCTAGCCTTTCGGTGGCCTTGATTGTACGCTGTACAGAAAACTATGGAGGCTAGAGGGCTGCAAATTGGCATGTTGATCACCCACCCTCCAATCACCAAACATACCAAATTGCAGCCCTCTAGCCTTTCGGTGGCCTTGATTGTACGCTGTACAGGAAACTATTGAGGCTAGAGGGCTGCAAATTGGCATGTTGGTCACCCACCCTCCAGTCACCAAACATACCAAATTGCAGCCCTCTAGCCTTTCGGTGGCCTTGATTGTACGCTGTACAGAAAACTATGGAGGCTAGAGGGCTGCAAATTGGCATGTTGATCACCCACCCTCCAATCACCAAACATACCAAATTGCAGCCCTCTAGCCTTTCGGTGGCCTTGATTGTACGCTGTACAGAAAACTATGGAGGCTAGAGGGCTGCAAATTGGCATGTTGATCACCCACCCTCCAATCACCAAACATACCAAATTGCAGCCCTCTAGCCTTTCGGTGGCCTTGATTGTACGCTGTACAGGAAACTATTGAGGCTAGAGGGCTGCAAATTGGCATGTTGGTCACCCACCCTCCAGTCACCAAACATACCAAATTGCAGCCCTCTAGCCTTTCGGTGGCCTTGATTGTACGCTGTACAGAAAACTATGGAGGCTAGAGGGCTGCAAATTGGCATGTTGGTCACCCACCCTCCAGTCACCAAACATTCCAAATTGCAGCCCTCTAGCCTTTCGGTGGCCTTGATTGTACGCTGTACAGGAAACTATTGAGGCTGGAGGGCTGCAAATTGGCATGTTGGTCACCCACCCTCCAATCACCAAACATAGCAAATTGCAGCCCTCTAGCCTCAGCAGTTTTCATTTTATTCAAGGTTAAAGTTAGCCATAATCGTGCTTCTGGCAACGATATAGGATAGGCCACCACTGGGTTGTGGTTAAAGTTTCATGGGTAAAGTTTCATGGGCCGTATCTCACAGCATTATACCGAGACCACCAAAGGATAGATCTATTTTGGGTGGCCTTGATTGTACGCTGTACAGAAAACTATTGAGGCTAGAGGGCTGCAAATTGGCATGCTGATCACCCACCCTCCAATCACCAAACATACCAAATTGCAGCCCTCTAGCCTTTCGGTGGCCTTGATTGTACGCTGTACAGAAAACTATGGAGGCTAGAGGGCTGCAAATTGGCATGCTGATCACCCACCCTCCAATCACCAAACATACCAAATTGCAGCCCTCTAGCCTTTCGGTGGCCTTGATTGTACGCTGTACAGAAAACTATGGAGGCTAGAGGGCTGCAAATTGGCATGTTGGTCACCCACCCTCCAATCACCAAACATAGCAAATTGCAGCCCTCTAGCCTTTCGGTGGCCTTGATTGTACGCTGTACAGGAAACTATTGAGGCTAGAGGGCTGCAAATTGGCATGTTGATCACCCACCCTCCAGTCACCAAACATACCAAATTGCAGCCCTCTAGCCTTTCGGTGGCCTTGATTGTACGCTGTATAGAAAACTATGGAGGCTAGAGGGCTGCAAATTGGCATGTTGATCACCCAGCCTCCAATCACCAAACATACCAAATTGCAGCCCTCTAGCCTTTCGGTGGCCTTGATTGTATGCTGTACAGAAAACTATGGAGGCTAGAGGGCTGCAAATTGGCATGTTGGTCACCCACCCTCCAGTCACCAAACATTCCAAATTGCAGCCCTCTAGCCTTTCGGTGGCCTTGATTGTACGCTGTACAGGAAACTATTGAGGCTGGAGGGCTGCAAATTGGCATGTTGGTCACCCACCCTCCAATCACCAAACATAGCAAATTGCAGCCCTCTAGCCTCAGCAGTTTTCATTTTATTCAAGGTTAAAGTTAGCCATAATCGTGCTTCTGGCAACGATATAGGATAGGCCACCACTGGGTTGTGGTTAAAGTTTCATGGGTAAAGTTTCATGGGCCGTATCTCACAGCATTATACCGAGACCACCAAAGGATAGATCTATTTTGGGTGGCCTTGATTGTACGCTGTACAGAAAACTATTGAGGCTAGAGGGCTGCAAATTGGCATGCTGATCACCCACCCTCCAATCACCAAACATACCAAATTGCAGCCCTCTAGCCTTTCGGTGGCCTTGATTGTACGCTGTACAGAAAACTATGGAGGCTAGAGGGCTGCAAATTGGCATGTTGATCACCCACCCTCCAATCACCAAACATACCAAATTGCAGCCCTCTAGCCTTTCGGTGGCCTTGATTGTACGCTGTACAGGAAACTATTGAGGCTAGAGGGCTGCAAATTGGCATGTTGGTCACCCACCCTCCAGTCACCAAACATACCAAATTGCAGCCCTCTAGCCTTTCGGTGGCCTTGATTGTACGCTGTACAGAAAACTATGGAGGCTAGAGGGCTGCAAATTGGCATGTTGATCACCCACCCTCCAATCACCAAACATACCAAATTGCAGCCCTCTAGCCTTTCGGTGGCCTTGATTGTACGCTGTACAGAAAACTATGGAGGCTAGAGGGCTGCAAATTGGCATGTTGATCACCCACCCTCCAATCACCAAACATACCAAATTGCAGCCCTCTAGCCTTTCGGTGGCCTTGATTGTACGCTGTACAGGAAACTATTGAGGCTAGAGGGCTGCAAATTGGCATGTTGGTCACCCACCCTCCAGTCACCAAACATACCAAATTGCAGCCCTCTAGCCTTTCGGTGGCCTTGATTGTACGCTGTACAGAAAACTATGGAGGCTAGAGGGCTGCAAATTGGCATGTTGGTCACCCACCCTCCAGTCACCAAACATTCCAAATTGCAGCCCTCTAGCCTTTCGGTGGCCTTGATTGTACGCTGTACAGGAAACTATTGAGGCTGGAGGGCTGCAAATTGGCATGTTGGTCACCCACCCTCCAATCACCAAACATAGCAAATTGCAGCCCTCTAGCCTCAGCAGTTTTCATTTTATTCAAGGTTAAAGTTAGCCATAATCGTGCTTCTGGCAACGATATAGGATAGGCCACCACTGGGTTGTGGTTAAAGTTTCATGGGTAAAGTTTCATGGGCCGTATCTCACAGCATTATACCGAGACCACCAAAGGATAGATCTATTTTGGGTGGCCTTGATTGTACGCTGTACAGAAAACTATTGAGGCTAGAGGGCTGCAAATTGGCATGCTGATCACCCACCCTCCAATCACCAAACATACCAAATTGCAGCCCTCTAGCCTTTCGGTGGCCTTGATTGTACGCTGTACAGAAAACTATGGAGGCTAGAGGGCTGCAAATTGGCATGTTGGTCACCCACCCTCCAATCACCAAACATAGCAAATTGCAGCCCTCTAGCCTTTCGGTGGCCTTGATTGTACGCTGTACAGGAAACTATTGAGGCTAGAGGGCTGCAAATTGGCATGTTGATCACCCACCCTCCAGTCACCAAACATACCAAATTGCAGCCCTCTAGCCTTTCGGTGGCCTTGATTGTACGCTGTATAGAAAACTATTGAGGCTAGAGGGCTGCAAATTGGCATGCTGATCACCCACCCTCCAATCACCAAACATACCAAATTGCAGCCCTCTAGCCTTTCGGTGGCCTTGATTGTACGCTGTACAGAAAACTATGGAGGCTAGAGGGCTGCAAATTGGCATGTTGATCACCCACCCTCCAATCACCAAACATACCAAATTGCAGCCCTCTAGCCTTTCGGTGGCCTTGATTGTACGCTGTACAGGAAACTATTGAGGCTAGAGGGCTGCAAATTGGCATGTTGGTCACCCACCCTCCAGTCACCAAACATACCAAATTGCAGCCCTCTAGCCTTTCGGTGGCCTTGATTGTACGCTGTACAGAAAACTATGGAGGCTAGAGGGCTGCAAATTGGCATGTTGATCACCCACCCTCCAATCACCAAACATACCAAATTGCAGCCCTCTAGCCTTTCGGTGGCCTTGATTGTACGCTGTACAGAAAACTATGGAGGCTAGAGGGCTGCAAATTGGCATGTTGATCACCCACCCTCCAATCACCAAACATACCAAATTGCAGCCCTCTAGCCTTTCGGTGGCCTTGATTGTACGCTGTACAGAAAACTATGGAGGCTAGAGGGCTGCAAATTGGCATGTTGATCACCCACCCTCCAATCACCAAACATACCAAATTGCAGCCCTCTAGCCTTTCGGTGGCCTTGATTGTACGCTGTACAGGAAACTATTGAGGCTAGAGGGCTGCAAATTGGCATGTTGGTCACCCACCCTCCAGTCACCAAACATACCAAATTGCAGCCCTCTAGCCTTTCGGTGGCCTTGATTGTACGCTGTACAGAAAACTATGGAGGCTAGAGGGCTGCAAATTGGCATGTTGGTCACCCACCCTCCAGTCACCAAACATACCAAATTGCAGCCCTCTAGCCTTTCGGTGGCCTTGATTGTACGCTGTACAGAAAACTATGGAGGCTAGAGGGCTGCAAATTGGCATGTTGATCACCCACCCTCCAATCACCAAACATACCAAATTGCAGCCCTCTAGCCTTTCGGTGGCCTTGATTGTACGCTGTACAGAAAACTATGGAGGCTAGAGGGCTGCAAATTGGCATGTTGATCACCCACCCTCCAATCACCAAACATACCAAATTGCAGCCCTCTAGCCTTTCGGTGGCCTTGATTGTACGCTGTACAGAAAACTATGGAGGCTAGAGGGCTGCAAATTGGCATGTTGGTCACCCACCCTCCAGTCACCAAACATTCCAAATTGCAGCCCTCTAGCCTTAGCAGTTTTCATTTTATTCAAGGTTAAAGTTAGCCATAATCGTGCTTCTGGCAACGATATAGGATAGGCCACCACTGGGTTGTGGTTAAAGTTTCATGGGTAAAGTTTCATGGGCCGTATCTCACAGCATTATACCGAGACCACCAAAGGATAGATCTATTTTGGGTGGCCTTGATTGTACGCTGTACAGAAAACTATTGAGGCTAGAGGGCTGCAAATTGGCATGCTGATCACCCACCCTCCAATCACCAAACATACCAAATTGCAGCCCTCTAGCCTTTCGGTGGCCTTGATTGTACGCTGTACAGAAAACTATGGAGGCTAGAGGGCTGCAAATTGGCATGTTGGTCACCCACCCTCCAATCACCAAACATAGCAAATTGCAGCCCTCTAGCCTTTCGGTGGCCTTGATTGTACGCTGTACAGGAAACTATTGAGGCTAGAGGGCTGCAAATTGGCATGTTGATCACCCACCCTCCAGTCACCAAACATACCAAATTGCAGCCCTCTAGCCTTTCGGTGGCCTTGATTGTACGCTGTATAGAAAACTATGGAGGCTAGAGGGCTGCAAATTGGCATGTTGATCACCCAGCCTCCAATCACCAAACATACCAAATTGCAGCCCTCTAGCCTTTCGGTGGCCTTGATTGTATGCTGTACAGAAAACTATGGAGGCTAGAGGGCTGCAAATTGGCATGTTGGTCACCCACCCTCCAGTCACCAAACATTCCAAATTGCAGCCCTCTAGCCTTTCGGTGGCCTTGATTGTACGCTGTACAGGAAACTATTGAGGCTGGAGGGCTGCAAATTGGCATGTTGGTCACCCACCCTCCAATCACCAAACATAGCAAATTGCAGCCCTCTAGCCTCAGCAGTTTTCATTTTATTCAAGGTTAAAGTTAGCCATAATCGTGCTTCTGGCAACGATATAGGATAGGCCACCACTGGGTTGTGGTTAAAGTTTCATGGGTAAAGTTTCATGGGCCGTATCTCACAGCATTATACCGAGACCACCAAAGGATAGATCTATTTTGGGTGGCCTTGATTGTACGCTGTACAGAAAACTATTGAGGCTAGAGGGCTGCAAATTGGCATGCTGATCACCCACCCTCCAATCACCAAACATACCAAATTGCAGCCCTCTAGCCTTTCGGTGGCCTTGATTGTACGCTGTACAGAAAACTATGGAGGCTAGAGGGCTGCAAATTGGCATGTTGGTCACCCACCCTCCAATCACCAAACATAGCAAATTGCAGCCCTCTAGCCTTTCGGTGGCCTTGATTGTACGCTGTACAGGAAACTATTGAGGCTAGAGGGCTGCAAATTGGCATGTTGATCACCCACCCTCCAATCACCAAACATAGCAAATTGCAGCCCTCTAGCCTTTCGGTGGCCTTGATTGTACGCTGTACAGGAAACTATTGAGGCTAGAGGGCTGCAAATTGGCATGTTGGTCACCCACCCTCCAGTCACCAAACATACCAAATTGCAGCCCTCTAGCCTTTCGGTGGCCTTGATTGTACGCTGTACAGGAAACTATTGAGGCTAGAGGGCTGCAAATTGGCATGTTGGTCACCCACCCTCCAGTCACCAAACATAGCAAATTGCAGCCCTCTAGCCTTTCGGTGGCCTTGATTGTACGCTGTACAGGAAACTATTGAGGCTAGAGGGCTGCAAATTGGCATGTTGATCACCCACCCTCCAATCACCAAACATAGCAAATTGCAGCCCTCTAGCCTTTCGGTGGCCTTGATTGTACGCTGTACAGGAAACTATTGAGGCTAGAGGGCTGCAAATTGGCATGTTGATCACCCACCCTCCAATCACCAAACATAGCAAATTGCAGCCCTCTAGCCTTTCGGTGGCCTTGATTGTACGCTGTACAGGAAACTATTGAGGCTAGAGGGCTGCAAATTGGCATGTTGGTCACCCACCCTCCAATCACCAAACATAGCAAATTGCAGCCCTCTAGCCTTTCGGTGGCCTTGATTGTACGCTGTACAGGAAACTATTGAGGCTAGAGGGCTGCAAATTGGCATGTTGATCACCCACCCTCCAATCACCAAACATAGCAAATTGCAGCCCTCTAGCCTTTCGGTGGCCTTGATTGTACGCTGTACAGGAAACTATTGAGGCTAGAGGGCTGCAAATTGGCATGTTGGTCACCCACCCTCCAGTCACCAAACATACCAAATTGCAGCCCTCTAGCCTTTCGGTGGCCTTGATTGTACGCTGTACAGGAAACTATTGAGGCTAGAGGGCTGCAAATTGGCATGTTGATCACCCACCCTCCAATCACCAAACATAGCAAATTGCAGCCCTCTAGCCTTTCGGTGGCCTTGATTGTACGCTGTACAGGAAACTATTGAGGCTAGAGGGCTGCAAATTGGCATGTTGGTCACCCACCCTCCAATCACCAAACATAGCAAATTGCAGCCCTCTAGCCTTTCGGTGGCCTTGATTGTACGCTGTACAGGAAACTATTGAGGCTAGAGGGCTGCAAATTGGCATGTTGATCACCCACCCTCCAATCACCAAACATAGCAAATTGCAGCCCTCTAGCCTTTCGGTGGCCTTGATTGTACGCTGTACAGGAAACTATTGAGGCTAGAGGGCTGCAAATTGGCATGTTGGTCACCCACCCTCCAGTCACCAAACATACCAAATTGCAGCCCTCTAGCCTTTCGGTGGCCTTGATTGTACGCTGTACAGGAAACTATTGAGGCTAGAGGGCTGCAAATTGGCATGTTGGTCACCCACCCTCCAATCACCAAACATAGCAAATTGCAGCCCTCTAGCCTTTCGGTGGCCTTGATTGTACGCTGTACAGGAAACTATTGAGGCTAGAGGGCTGCAAATTGGCATGTTGATCACCCACCCTCCAATCACCAAACATAGCAAATTGCAGCCCTCTAGCCTTTCGGTGGCCTTGATTGTACGCTGTACAGGAAACTATTGAGGCTAGAGGGCTGCAAATTGGCATGTTGGTCACCCACCCTCCAGTCACCAAACATACCAAATTGCAGCCCTCTAGCCTTTCGGTGGCCTTGATTGTACGCTGTACAGGAAACTATTGAGGCTAGAGGGCTGCAAATTGGCATGTTGGTCACCCACCCTCCAGTCACCAAACATAGCAAATTGCAGCCCTCTAGCCTTTCGGTGGCCTTGATTGTACGCTGTACAGAAAACTACTGAGGAGGCTAGAGGGCTGCAAATTGGCATGTTGATCACCCACCCTCCAGTCACCAAACATACCAAATTGCAGCCCTCTAGCCTTTCGGTGGCCTTGATTGTACGCTGTACAGAAAACTATGGAGGCTAGAGGGCTGCAAATTGGCATGTTGATCACCCACCCTCCAGTCACCAAACATACCAAATTGCAGCCCTCTAGCCTTTCGGTGGCCTTGATTGTACGCTGTACAGGAAACTATTGAGGCTAGAGGGCTGCAAATTGGCATGTTGGTCACCCACCCTCCAGTCACCAAACATAGCAAATTGCAGCCCTCTAGCCTTTCGGTGGCCTTGATTGTACGCTGTACAGAAAACTACTGAGGAGGCTAGAGGGCTGCAAATTGGCATGTTGATCACCCACCCTCCAGTCACCAAACATACCAAATTGCAGCCCTCTAGCCTTTCGGTGGCCTTGATTGTACGCTGTACAGAAAACTATGGAGGCTAGAGGGCTGCAAATTGGCATGTTGGTCACCCACCCTCCATTCCATTCCATTCCAACAATGACTCCTCTCGAGCGTTGCCAAATAAAATGCCAAAGGGACTATTTGCTAAATGGCCTTCCTCTGTTGGTGTACCTGCCAGGATCTTAAGGTCTTCAAATGTCTTGTGTTTCTGAAGGTGACTGGTTGCGATGTTGACACATCCAGAAGACCACCGTCAGAGAGAACAGTGTGTTTTCAAGTTAGTTCCTTGGGTATGAATATGTGACAATACAGTACAGGCAGTTCCTGGTTGTCGGCGGGGGTTCTGTTCTTGGTGGCACGACGATAACCGAAAATCGCCGGCGACCGAAAGTAAAGTCTACGGCCTCTGAAAAAATCGTACGGCGCTGACAACTGGTTATTGGCACCGTAATGAAAACTATATTTTGTATAGAGGATTTCCTTCAGCAGTACTTTATAGCACAATATACTGTACTGTAAAATGATGAAAGCCTAACTTTGAATCCTTTGGGATGAACATACTTTCATTCCTCCATGTTGTTGCTGTATAGTAGTACTGTAATCCGACTGTTCTAGTATGTACAGGCTGTTACTTACTGTTGCTGATGATTGTGAAGTAGGAACATATTAGTCCGTAATGAAAGTGTTAAAATTAGAACTGCACAGTGTACAGTTTGTAATATATACAGTATTAATTAAAGTACAGTACTGTGGAGTACACTACAGTACAGTACATACTGTACTGTACTTCTGTGCAGTAAAAATGCATTTTGTTATCTATAGTATTACCATGTAGTGTATGCACAGTGTACAAAGCGAATACTACTTCCTTGTTGCTTTGAAATTGTTGTGCTTCATAACCCCTGTACACTACAGTACATAAACTGTACCTACAGTAAAATATTGGTGCGGCCATTTTTGTGTACAGTGTACCATACAGTATACTGTACTACCGTACAGTCCTGTATGCAACTAGAAAGGAAAGTGTTTTTTAAAACTATAAAATGTATAAAAATGAAAAAGTGAAGAATTCCTTACCTGATTTCAGTGATTTTGAAAGATATACTGTACACTACTGGTTGTGGGAGATGGAGATGTGTAGTACGCAGTACAGTACAGTACTGTACTTAACACTTATACAGTACCGTACACTGTATACTGTAGTTTTGCTGATGAATTCTGGACATCAGGTACACAGTCTGTAATGAAAATATTAAAGTTAGTAATGTGCAGTACAGTAATGTACACAGTATATGTACAGTAATAAAGTACAATACATACTGTACTGTAGTAAAAAGATAATTATGTTAAATACTGTACCATGTATATGTACAGCAGTATACCAAATAAAATAAAAAAAAGGAATCTTGCTGGGAGTCTAGAATAAGATAAAAATGATACAGTACAGTACTGTAAGTCTTGTGTAACAGTTAAAAAAAATGTATAGAATACAGTACTGTAGTACTGTACACCTAAAAATAAAGTACAGTCTGTACAGTAAACAAAAATGAAGAATTCCTTCCCTGGTGGACATTGAGAGGGTACAAAGTCTTATCTTCTGAATCTGGAATAATGATACAATCTGTACAGTAGAGTACAGTACTACTGTAGTACACTTGTTTCCATAAAATTTACAACAATATATAAAACCATTCAAACAAAAGAGAGTTCAGTTGACTCAAGAGGGAACCTTCAAAGGTTTCTTCAAGGGAATCTGGTTCTTCTGTAAACATGAGGCTCAATTCTGGAATGCCAATAAAAAAAATGAGGTTATGTGACAGTACTACATAAATATATAGTAATGTAATGTACACTTTACAGTATAAAACAATTGACATATGTACTGTACTGAACTGTGCAGTAAAACAATTAAAAAACGGTGATTCGTTATTAGTAGAGGTTGGTGGAGGTGATTCTACTACGTCAGGTGCAGTGGAATCAGGAAAGGACTTTTCTTCTGCAATGATAAAAATGATTGGGTGATTCCTCCTCCTCCTCCTCCTCCTCCTCCTCCTCCTCCTCCTCCTCCTCCTCCTCCTCCTCCTCCTCCTCCTCCTCCTCCTCCTCCTCCTCCTCCTCCTCCTCCTCCTCCTCCTCCTCCTCCTCCTCCACTCTCTCTCCTCAAAGCCCGTAAAGTGCATCACAAAATTTGGACGCGGCTTCTTCCAGCCCCCATTCGAATTGGGTTTCTGGACCTCGTTCCAAGAAGACCCAATGTTTTTTACAGCATCTGAAATCCCGTAGCCCTTCCAGACTCACTCGACATCCGAGTTGTCACTGCTATTTTCGGTGACCCTGGGGACATGGCGAAATGTCCTTAAGCCTGTAAGCTAGCAATGACTCCCTGTAGAAGTGAAGTCTGGTGGAAGGCAGACTACCTTTGCTTCGGGATAAATCCCACCCAAATTAGAAGGGTGACCAGGGGCATCGTCCAACACCAGCAGGACCTTGAATTCCAGACCCTTCTCCTCCAAATACTTCTTAACTGCTGCCTTTAAGTGATCATTGAACCATTCCTCGAAGAGAGCGACAGTGACCCAGGCTTTCTTGTTAGCCTTCCAAATGACAGGGAGCTGAGGCTTGAAAATTCCCTTGAGTGCCCTCCGGTTTTCAGCCAGATAAACTAGCAAGGGCTTCAGCTTGAAGTCACCACTGGCGTTGCTCCCAGGAAGCAAAGTTGGTCTCTCCTTGCTGACTTTATGGCCTGGTGGTGTCTTCTCCTCCTTGGATGCTGGCTGCAATTGGTTCACTTTCACTACCTTCCCCTTTCTTCTGAACTACTGCCTCCTCATACAGCTGCCTGGCCTTCTCCTGAATAATACCAAGGGTCGCTGGAACGTTCCGTTGGTTTTGGTCTTCGAGCCAGACCGTCGATAACTTCTCCATCTCCGCGAGGTTGGGGTTACGTTGCTTGCCTAATCTAGTAGCAGCACCACGAGTAACAGCCATCATTGAAGCACCACTTTTCATGTGTTGTACAATACAGGCATTTCCAGGTTTACGACGGGTTCTGTTCCTACCCCATGTCGTAATCCGAAAATCATAAAAAATCGTCAAAAATCCTAAGAAAACCTTACTTTTAATGCTTTGGGCGTATTGAAAATGATGTAAACTGCATTTTTATTGAGTTTTTCATCAAAAAAACCTCCGAATTTTTATTATTCTGCCGTCTTGTAGCCATATTTCTTCCGTTGGATTGGTGTCGTAAGCATCGTAACCCCTGAACATGCGTTGTGAACCAGGAAATAATACCTGATGAATATATTTGAAGAGCGTCGTAACCTCGGAATGTGGTAAGCCGGACCCATTGTAACCCAGGGACTGCCTAGTCCTTACCCTTGACTATAGACTTAACAGTAGTTCTGCTGAGTCCAAGGGCACAGTCGATTATTATTATTATTATTATTATTATTATTATTATTATTCCTCTTTTACATTTGATAGTATTTTTCAGATCTCCACACCTTACTTCGACCACAAGCACTGCAACGGAGCTGAACACGACCCTCTTATTAAAAGCCAGACATCCTCTTAAGGATCAGTTTCCTTCGTCCTGGTTCCTGTCGTCTCGACTCCTGTCCTCTGCCTCCTCTTCGGTAAGCAACCTGTAATGGACAGGCTACAAGTAGTTGCATATTCATGTCTTGATTTATTCACCTGACTTGTCATTATCAAAAGTCCCTCTTCCTCCCCATTCCTGTCTGTACCCCTTCCATTCCTAATCATTCTTCTTCAACACCTCCCCAAGCATCCACATTCCATTCAATCTCTTCCTCCCCATTTATCCTATTTCCGGTAATAATTGCCGTACGTCCCCGTCGACTATAAGACCACGTCGCCATTCATACCTCTGGCCAGGTACACCGCCTACCACTCTACCCAATAACCAAACCTCTTTTCTCATCCTTCTCCCTTTATTTTCCTAATTAATTTACCTCCTTTCCTCTCTTATCTCAACGCCTTTCTTTTCCATCAGACAGAGGGCTGATCCCAGGGTCTTGTGGTGACCTTGACCTTTTAAATACCTTGGTCCTATTTTTTTGCGGGTGGAATTATCTCTAGTATTCTTCTTTCCGTCACCTATATATCCTTGTCTTCGGTCGTCCAAATCGCCACCTTTATTTCAGATGCATCTCCAGTTTATTATGACCTATGAGTAACTTCTCCAAAGTTCCAGAGGTCCTTTATTCCTCGCACTGTTGGACTATGGAACAGTCTCCCTTCCGAGGATGTCATGCGATTGGAACTTCAAAAGTTCAAGCGAAGATGCAATGCATTGCTACCCTAATGCTATTCTCCTGGTATTTTAATACATTTTTATCTATTTATTCATTCCTTTGACTGTACCTCCACTCGTATTCTCCCTCTCCCATCTTACTTTCCTCGACCTTCTCCTGACAAGAGTTTCACAGGGCTTCAAATGCGAATGATTTTCCTCTTCCTGTTACGCTTCTCAACCCTTTCTATTCTCCTCAGTTTCCCTCTCTTCCTTGAATGACCTTATTATAGGTCCCAGCACTTGGCCCTTGGCCCAGATTTTGTATAGTATTCCATTCCATTCCAACAGGGAATCGTACTCTTTCTGTTTGCTAAATGTCCTTCCTCTGTTGGTCTACCTAACAGGATCTTAAGGTCTTCGCCAGTCTTGCATTTTGCAAGATGGCTGGCTGCAACATCGACACGTTCAGAGGACCTCCATCAAAGAGGTCTTCGCCAGTCTTGCAATTTGCAAGATGACTGGTTGCTTTGTCAACGTCTGCTGTTTTATTTGCAACATTCCAAGTATTTCCAATTGCTTTTTCCAAACTGAGGGGCACTCTCTCTGAAATAAACTGCAAGGGGTCTGTGCCCCCAGTCGCCATCTTCTCGACCAAATGTTTTCCCACAGTAATTACTTTACAGAGACGTCACAGCAACGGCAGAACCTCGTTAAAGCATCTTCAGGCTTGAGGGACATCTCGGTCTTGCCTGCTGAAGGAGAAGAAGAAGCCTGGTGGCTTTGAACTTTCTCCTGCAGAAGGTGTTCCTCCTGTTGCACCTTCCAAACCTCTCCGCTCTCGGTTTTCCTTGAAGCACTGAATGACCTTGTGTGCCCCAGCACTTGGCCCTTGGACTAAATTTTATATTCCATCCCATTCCATTTGGTTGGCAGCTTCAAGAAATGTGGAAGTCTTTCTCAAAGAAGTCTCATGACTTCAGCCATCCTTCAAGAAATGATGGCTTGTTTTTCAACCATTGGGCACATTAAGCCTGTTATCTCAGTCTGATAGACACAATGATAGGCCTAAAGTGATTGATAAATTTTATATGAAAAACTTGTTTTGTTATGAAAACATTAGGTTTAGTCTTAAGTAAATATAAGGGTTTATACTTTTAGTAAGATTCCAGTGTGCTAACCCAACGAGAACTAAGATTCCTGGGGCAGCTTCTTGCTAATTCATTTAATGACTCATTTTCATCTTGCAAGCAACTGCAATTTGTACAAAAATGGTCTGTTGATTCCGTATATATTATCTTTCTGGTTTGTTATCTGTATCTTTGGGAACATTGGCCCAGTCCTTTGCTGGGTTCGTGTAACGATACGCAAATACAGTACCGAGTTTCTGGTCAGTGTTTGTACTTGTGTACAGACACCACCCTACTCACAAACATTCAGAGGTACAAACAGGATCTCCAATTAGAATTGTTTTCAGAGCGCCCCCCCCCCCCCCTTTGCCACCCGTAAATTCAGTAAGTTCAGATTTTGTGTAGCGTGCCTGTTCTGTTCATACAGTGTGTTGTGTTTTAGGATAAAAAAACATACAGTACTGTATTGATTTTATAACAAACTGTACTTGAGTAGGCATGAAGAGTAGAGCAACCAGTTTACAAGCAATTCAAAAGTACAAAAGTCCGTCCGGAACGTAACTTGTTTGTAAGTAGGGCAGTGACTGTATTCTTCTCTGCTAAGAGTGATAGTTTCTATGAGGTTTCTTGTTGTGTTTAACTTATAATCAGTATTATCATAGAGGAAAGACACTGTTAGCTCTTCTTGTTGTACATGACTTTGACATGTCAAGATGGATGTGGTATATTCTTTGTCGTTAGAGAGTTCAGTCCCTGTCGAACTTCTCCAGAGTTCCAGAGGTCCTTTATTCCTCACACCATTGGACTGTGGAACAGCCTCCCTTCAGAGGACATCCTCCAATAGGAACTTCTTCAGAAGTTCAAGCGAAGAGGCATTGCTACCCTAATTCTGTTCTCCTGATGTTTTAATACATTTTTATCTGTTTATTAATTTGTTTTTTAATAAGTGAGATTTCTCTGTGTGTTTCCCTTTACCTCCTCTGTCTTCTGAATAATAATAATAATAATAATAAAAAATAGAGGCATCCTCGTTCAGCTGATTTGATATATTTCGTTTTTTCAGGTCCTTTACAATAAGAAAATGTTGAAAGAAGATGCAGTCTCCTTCTGGACCCCCCAGTGGACATGGAATCATTTTGTGTTAGTGCCACCATTATTCCCAATTCTGACACCATTGTCAGATAGGTGGTGGACCTATTCTCAAAAACAGAAGCTCCAGATGGAACTGGAATGTCAGAAACTGGAGCCCATCAAGTCTCGTAGATATGAGGCCTTTTATGCCTATTTATTCCAATTGTTGATGGCAACTTCCTCGTGCGTTTGCTTGTTGGTGTTTGTGCGAGCAGTCGTCTCTTTTTGGAGATGTTACCTGCCGTTTAGAACTTGTTTGTTTATCGCTTCTGGAGTTCCTGGACTCCTGTTTGACTGGTGGTATTTCAGGATTCCTTTTCGGCGTTACCGGAAAGACGAAGGTCCATAGAAAGGTTTTGGGAGATGGGGACGTCGGCCATTATGGCGGTCTCTTACGTTGTAGACAAACGTTATCATATACAGATGGAAAAAGCTTCTAAATTTATCAGATATCGATAGAAAAAGCTTCTAAATTCTGTACCGGAATTCTCTTGTTCATTTGCTGTTGAATTCTGGAAGGTCTCAACTTCGATGCCGTTGTTCCAGCAGAGTGATTTTCAAGTCTAAAAGTCTTTGATGTTATTAAAAAGCGTCGCGAACCATTGCCCTTGTATTTTCAAGGTCATTTCTGTATGTAGTTTATTCGTTACGTTATTTCTCGGTAATTATTATCATTACCGATATACTCTTCCGTGTTTCCATTTCACATCCTGTTGTACGTTTGCGGCAAATTTCGGCTCGAAATAAGCGAAAGCTGCAACTTCACGTCGACGTACCTCGTACTTTGTGTGGTACCCTTTCGTTGTCGTTTCCTAATTGTCATTTGAACGTTTTTTATTTGTTTTCTCATCTGCCTCGGTCGAGATGGGGCGTTGCGGTTCCTCTACTCAGGGTTTGTTGTTGAGAGGATTGGTATCACTTCTGCTGTCAGGATTGGTATCACTTTTGCTTTCAGAATTGGTATCTGGATTGGTATCACTACTGCCATTAGAATTGGTATCTGGATTGGTATCACTACTGCCATTAGAATTGGTACCAGGATTGATATCACTATTGCTAACAGAATTGGTATCAGGATTGGTACCACTATTTCCATCAGAATTGGTACCAGGATTGGTATCACTGTTGCTATCAGAATTGGTATCACTGTTGCTTTCAGAATTGGTATCAGTATTGCTATCAGAATTGGTATCATAATTGGTATCACTTCTGCTATCAGAATTGGTATCACTATTGCTAGAAGAATTGGTATCATAATTGGTATTACTTTTGCTATCAGAATTGGTATCACTCCAGCTGTCAGAATTGGTGTCAGGATTGGTATCATTATTGCTATCAGAATTGGTATCAGGAATGGTATCAATTGCTATCAGAATTGGTATCAGGATTGGTATCACTTTGCTAACAGAATTGGTATCACTTCTGCCATCAGAATCAGCATCACTTCCGTCACCAGAATTGGCATCACTTCTGCCATCAGAATTGGCATCACTTCCGCCATCAGAATTGGCATCACTTCCGCCATCAGAATTGGCATCACTTCCGCCATCGGAACTGGCATCAGGATTAGTAACACTTCATGTTTCATCTTCTGAATAACAATAGTAACAACAATAAGGTTTCGGTGTTTGTGAAGGAAGTCGTTTCTTTCCGAATAACTTCTTTACTTTACCCTTTGGGACTTTTTTGGGCATCGTCTCTGCTCCCTTTAGCAAGACGGGTATCGGTCTACTCTTTGCCTGAGGGTATTTCAGTATTCCGGGATTATTGGAACATCGAATGCCCCTTGAAAATGTTTGGGCATTGCCGTACACTGCCGTTGCATTGGCCTTCCTGTACGTTGCAGACAAACGTTATCACATGAAGACAGAAAGAGGAATAACAGAAAGCAATAAGTGTAAGAAACGGCGAATTAGAGATTGCTTGGAGAAGCATCGACTTCTGGGAAATCGCACGGCAGAACGGAGGGTCGTTTTTATCTCCGTAAAAGTACCTGGGGTTGCCCGGACTGGAAGCTTTCACTGAAAAAATAATGCAATTTATGAGTGATGGGGTCAGAGTGCCCATTCGGCAATCAGTTTATTGCATTTTGAATGTCTGTAAATTCTCAACTTTCTGCAGACAGTTTGGGTACTTCTGTAGACTGGAACCTGTTCTGTGGAGTAACTCCTTGACCTTCAATTGTTTGTCCTCTTGCTTTGACCTTTTCCAGCCCAAATTCTCTATCGCAACCTCGTTCTAATTGTGACCTCTGGTTTATCGACACTTCGACCAATCCCTGACATTGCCTGGAAGCGTGACTCAGTGATCTGAAACTTGTACCTCTGTTGAATAGATTGCCAAACAAAGAATCATCCCTGCCAGGTCAGGTCAATTCAGGTCACATCTGCCATTGGTTACAAGCTTTAGTACCTAATATGTCTTAGATATTCTTTAAGTTGTTCTTGTGTTTGTTGAATGCATTATTTTCTTCTTGCGTGACCTTGAAAGGTGATGCCCAAGGTTGAATTATTTGGCGTTTTTATTTTGTAGTCTCTCAGAAAATTGAAAGGGCCTTCTCCAAAAATTTGTCAGACTCCATCTTTATATTTTTCAGTTTGAAATCCATTTTTGTTTGTGATTTTATCTTGAGTGCTCCCTGTATTTACACAATTTCTTTGTTGCAGATATTCCGATTGTGCCGTTGGCGACCGGTACAACGTTATTGCACGGCTAAGGTCAGGCTGTGAAGATCTTCCAGTGGTTTGCTCGTCGTCAACTTGAAATTGATCTATTATTGTTATGTAGAGGGCTAGTGAGGTCATGTGATAGTGTGATAGTCACTGTAACCTCACTTGGTGGAGTACCAGCATCTAGATTCCATCTAGAATAGAAATCTCTTTGTTCATTTGTCTGTTAAACTCTGAAATGGTCGTTTTGTATAAGTCTGAGATGGTGTTCTTGCATATACTGCTGTTTCCAATGCAGGACCTTTTTCAAGTTTAAAATTGTCTGTGAAACTGATATAAAATATGTACAATTGCCTTTGGATTTTGGATTTTTAAAGTGTTTTTCCAAGTTCTGTATAAAGTACATTTTTAATAATTATTACGGGTATTTTTGTATGTTTCTGCGTTCCCATTTCGTGTGTTGGTATTTTCAGTGAGTGGAAAGTTGCTTTTGCAAATCAGTGAACTAATTTTAGGCTCGTTTGATTGATGTTCACTTGTTATACATTGTTATAATTGTAAGAATTGAGTTTTCAATTCAATGCCCAATTGGCATATCTTTATAAGCCATGTGTTAAGACCAGACTTTAGTTATTATATTTATAGCTGATGAAAATCTTACTTTATAATCATCACTTAATCATGTTGGAATGTTTTCGAATGTTAGCAAGGAGAGAGAATCATTCAGAATGATTGTATGTTACAGTGCATTCTCTCTGGGCCAGCCATTTGTGTGTAATTATAAGAGAGAGCTTAACCAGACCACTTAGTTAGGAGTCACAAATGACCAAAGTTGGGCTAAATTGAAGGTTGGTGTATTTTACAGGGCATTAAATTATCAAAAATGCCCAAAAGTCATGAAATTTGGTAGATTTTGGGTCAGATTAGGCCAAGTTGGTTCACAATTTTGAGTTTTTTTGTTGAATTAATGCCTCTATAATGAGTTTTAGTATTAAATTTTGGGGTCATTGAATTGTCAAAAATGCCCCAAAATTGTTAAGTTTGGTCAAATTTGGGCATGTATTGTGCCCATAAGCCTTTGGTAACACATCTGTATTGTAGTCACTTATATTTTTTTGTGTGCGATGGATTTGTAACAAATATTGCCTAGTTTTCTCTAATATGTTTTGGTTAAATGTATACAGATATGTAATTGTAATAACCTAACTTCTTGAATTCTTCACACTTTTTGGACACGCTTGTCAGCGCAAAGCCTTAGATCCAAGTGCAAGAGTGAAGTAATTCTGATGTCCGTAGCAGAATGCAAAACTGCGTCCGGAATATCAGAACGAGGTCATGGTACCAAAGGTCATGTTGGCAATGTGACCTCGTTCTTGTAATCTGGACGTCGATTGAAATCCTACCATGGACATCAGAATTACTGTACTTGATATTCTTGGACTTGGACGTAAGGCTTTGCACCATCAGGCACATCCAAAAGGTGTGAAGAATTAGAGAAGCGAAGAGGCCATTGTGGTTATTACAATCATGTATCTATAGATGTTATAGCGACTGTATTCATGTGTTTCAATGTGCTGTGCCCATACACTCAGAAAGTGGTCGATTAAGGCGATTCCATGATTTAAGATGTTTGTTGTGGAAGGAAATTATTTTGTATGACATGCCTATCACAGTTCTGTATTTTGCTCAGAAGGAAAATGTTTCATGTTGGACTTGTCAATGTTTGGGATAGGTCAGCAAGTTTTAAGCTTTACAATGACACCAAAATCATCATTTTAACTTCTTAATACTTTATTTTGATCTAGTTTTCACATGTTATTTGGAGATCAGTAAAAGTAGTAAAACTATTTAGTAGCAGAGAAGATAGAACTCCTATCCCATACAACTTTGCCACAGGGTAGTCACTAACCTGCAGGAGCCTCCCCCTAGAGGATGTCGTTCAATCGGAACTTGATAAGTTCGAGTCAAGATGCAAAGCATTGCTTCCCTAAAACTCTAGTCCTTGCATTTTAATAATTTTTATCTAATTATTAATTTAATTTATCTTTTCTTAATAAGTGGGAGCTGTCATTTCTATATTTCCCTTTACTTCTTTCTTCTTCTGAATGAACACCGTAATAATCTTTGGAAGCTTCTGGAATTTCAAGTCAGTGGCCCCTTTGGTGGGATTGTTCCGTACGAATAGGATTCATCTTATGAGTAATATTTTATATTAATAGTAATAATAATAATTTAGCTGTGAAGTTTATTCTTTTCCTGAATCAACAGGGAACTGGGGATTTGTTTTAGATGTTATTTAAATTTTCTTTGTGTATGAAGTATGCCAGGGTGGTACTGTATATGTTTACATATCTTGTAATTGTGGTCAGAAGAGTATTGTAAATATTATTATTATTATTTTTATTTTGCTTAATACAAATGTACAATTATATAGTAAACTATAGTTTATTCTATAATTGTGGATTTTTATTACACAAACTTTTTCATGAGACTGTGAATTTCTTAGCAATATTATCATTATTAGTAGTATTACTGAATTACCGTTTTACATTTTTGTTCAGCTGACCTGTGGCCTCAAAGAAGGCTTGGACGACTCACAGCCTACTTAGCTGCAGACGAGCAGAGATTTGAGGAAGACAAAAGCCCTATGTGGTGGTCGGCTTCTTCGTTACTGCTGTAATATATTTGATATTACAGCAAAAATGTAATTCACTGAATTCACAATACTTTTTGAAACATTAAAAAAAAACAGGTAAACTACTGCCCTAAAATGGAAGACTGCAATATCTGCAAAAATACAAAGCTGAGAAAAATGTTAGATACTCCGTTGCCTTACCACTGATTTTGCAGATACTGCAAAATGGGACCCCCTAGACACTCATGCAAAGGCATTGCAGAATCATTCTGAAACTGCAGTAACTTGTGTATTGTGCTTCACGAGGCCAATAGGTGGCATATCTCGAGTTCGACAATTTTGCTGATACAGTAGTTTTCCATTTTAGGTAAGGTTTTGCTTACGAAATAGTAGCTTACGAAAAAACACAAATGAATCGGTGTTCTTTTAAAATCCTCCTCTCATGTCTTTTCAGAACCAAAGAAAGTATGAGGTGTGTTAAAAAAGAAGTGAGTATAAGAATTACAACTTTGTTAAACTGTGTCTTTTTTTTTAATCCATCCCTGATTTTGTCATCAAACAATGATCTCGGTCAGCTGAAACAGTCCTGGTTTAGATCACGTCGTATGATCAGAATGCCAGTGGGTTTTGTAGCGCCCCTGGACGAGACTGTCTAAAAGGACGAAGGTGGAGTTTTGGTCTGCAGTTTACATTGGTTGTTGATGGTCCTTCCTTGGCAGGTCAAGTCTGGTGGTTGAATAATGAGTTTGGGTGGTACGACCTCAGGTTTTGAAACTGACAGGTGGGGTCAAGGAGCTGAGGTCAATCACATTCCCCCATAATAACTAGCTGAGAAAACTGGACCTCAAGATTTTGCTGGAATCTTTTCTACAAGGTCGGCACTTTCTTGGGGAACAAATCCTTGTCTGTCATCACGTCCGTCAGTTTGGTGGTGACAATTGCATAATCAACCAATCAACATATTCCAGTCAGCGTGACTGAAAGTAGGTCCAGTCTTCAATGCAGCTAGCTGGCGACGTCGCTCGACCTTTCCGACCTTTGCGGCAGCTGTGCGAGCTGTGTAGAGTCACGGACCGTGATCGTAAATAGAAACGTGGTTCGTTTGATAACATATGCATTATAGTTATGCAATTCTCCATTAACTTAGAGGTTATTGCAATTATCATGGGTACAATATGGATGTGATGTTGGTGGGTTCTTGTTGAGGTGAATTTCATATATACAAAAAAGTGTCTTGAGATTGGTCATGTAGGCCTATATTAGACTAAAGTGACTCCAGAAACTTGGCTTAGAATACCCAGGATTTAGCATTGTAAATCTAGGTATATGGGACTTGATAAATCCTGAGGAAAATAGGATTAATGAGCATGCTATATGCGTGAAGGAACAAGATAGAAATAAATGGAAAGGAGATTAATGAGATTTAAATCCTTCAACAAAATCAAAGAAACAGGATTTAAGAGGTTGAATCCTTCAACAAAATCAAAGAAGGATTTAAGAGCTTAAATCCTTCCACAAAATCAAAGAAGGATTTAGGAGGTTAAATCCTTCCACAAAATCAAAGAAGGATTTAAGAGGTTAAATCCTTCCACAAAATCAAAGAAGGATTTAAGAGGTTAAATCCTTCCACAAAATCAAAGAAGGATTTAAGAGCTTAAATCCTTCAACAAATCAAAGAAAGAGGATTACAGTAATTAGAGTTGGTGGGTATTTACTCTCTCTCTCTCTCTCTCTCTCTCTCTCTCTCTCTCTCTCTCTCTCTCTCTCTCTCTCTCTCTCTCTCTCTCTCAAAGCAATGGTTTTCTAAGTAGTAATTTCTCTCTCTCTCTCTCTAAGTAGTAATTTCTCAATCTATCTCTCTCTAAGTAATGATTTCTCTCTCTCTCTCTCTCTCTCTCTCTCTCTCTCTCTCTCTCTCTCTCTCTCTCTCAAAGCAATG